>BRDA01073510.1:0-43058 GCA_036984385.1 Crenuchus spilurus | reverse complement strand
AAGCAGTGTCCTGTGCAATGACCTCTATTACTGGATAGGACACCGCCATGTTGTGTGGAAGTGAAGCTTGTGGCCAGCACTGCTGCCTTCTCAAAGCTCTAACTTCGCTAATAATTGTCCGATTTTCAAAATTTAAAGTTCTGTACAAAGAGGATAAAACGCTCTTTAACATTAATCAAAGTATTAAAATGGTTGATGACATGTTAGGCTACTATCGGCTTTCGCATCCATCGTAACCGACATTTTCTCTAGGCCTTACTGCTTGCATGACTTCTAATGGCTGTCTAATCGTTAATAATTATTATTTTCAAAATTTAAGTTCTTTACAAAGAAGACAAAGAAATTAATTGTGTAATGCTGCTATCACATGGCCATTGACATAAATATAGCCATGTTTTCTTTCCTTGCTGCTACTAGCTAGTGACAGATGGCTCTACACAAATGATCCATTTTTTCAACCTGTCGACGGTCTTAATCCAAAGTAAAGAACACGAAGACCTCATACATATTAAAGTAAATGTAGAAATATTCAATGCTATCATCCAATTTAATCATCCAATCCATTTAATGTTACTGTAAACACATTGTAAAGCTCTATTTATGCTACTACTAATTTTACTTTTTAGTAATTTAAAAGGTGTTGTCTATAACTTATAAGACAATTTGATGGGCTAGCCACTGGCACTGCCAAGTTGACAACACTGACACTGCATCACTGTCACTATAAAAATGCCTCTAGTCCAGTAGTTTAGAGTTCTGATGCATATCTACATTTGATTACAGTAAGAGTTAATGTTTGTGATACTAACTTCATCATGAGTGTTGATGGTTTGATGCAAGCCTGACTATTAATGTAATGTCTACGGAACTACATCAAGTTTGTAGGTCAGAGATTGTGGCTGTAATTCACAGATTATTACGAATAAATCATTTTAAAATGAATACATACTTGTAGAATGTGATCCCTTTGTTTCTGCTGATAGAATTCTGATGAAGTAAGACAGTTAAAGGCAAAACATTGCAGCCCTTTCGTTATTTGTGAATGCTGGCTTCTTTCAGAGCTTGCCATGCATCCACACAACATGGCGGCTTGTTAAAGCAATGCTTTTGGTACATTCTAAAAAATCTTCAGAGTTTCTGAGGTTATTTTATTTAGAACCGCACTCTAAAAGCAAGAACGTTTAGGGCTTCAGACTGTCTCACCGATGGAACTCTTAAAAGTGCCCCTTTGGTAGAACCTGTTTGTAGGATGCATTTCAAAGGTTCTTTTTGGTGTGACAGGCTGAAGAACCTTAGTGCCTTTTTGCAGACTTAAAACATTCTTTTAATGATGAAATGGTTCTTCAGATTGATTTAAAATGTGTTGCATGGTTCAATACATATCCACGTTGAAAATGATTCCATATAGCACCAAAACATATTCCAATATTCATACAGGCTGGAAATTGTAACAATAATCAAACTGCACTTTCTCAAAGTACAGCTTGGCACTGTTGTGTGAAAATGTTCACAATAATGGAGAAAGTCTGATTTGCATATTGATTAACTGTCATTCACACTTTGTGTAGCTAGTGGGATCACAGTCACACTCATCTTTCATTATCAACACTCAGACAGGGAGGTCTATAAAAAAGCATAAGATCTTTCTTTTGCTCGGCCTAAACACATATGAAACCTATTTCCTGAAAAATGACACTATGTGTTTATGTAGTGGTGACAGAGGGAAGGAAAACATCTTTAATCTCCAGCTGTATAATTATCGCTTCATCGGCTTTGAAATAGTGAACATTGGCAATAAATCTGAAGTCTCCCACAAAAACATCTCCAGAATAATGTTTATTGCTTTTGAAGATATTATTCTTAGCTCTTTTGTTCTTTCCATCTTTTTCATTTTTTTCAATTTTACAATAAAACAAACAAACAAACCCAAAAAAAAAATTTACTGCAAAGAAAATGTTACTTCATGTCTTTGATGTGTACACACAAATACACAAAGAAAAGTCTATGTACACTGCTCGTTTCATATAATACACTAACTGAAGCTCTTTTGACTAATTTATGGGTATATTATTGTATTTGCCTTACGTTAAAAAAAAAAACATTTGCAGTGACCTTTACGGTTACATTCTTCTTCCTTTGCAAAAACCTGTTTAAAATGATCCTTCTGATAAACTGTCATTCATAAGATCTTACTTTTGTAATTCTGTAACAATCAAAATAACATTAGTCAAAATATTTGACCATTTTCTTCTTAAAATGTGCAAAAACCCATTATTACTCCCATTTGACTCATTACAGTAAGTACTGGATGAATACAAACTTTAAAAAAATGACTGTTGGCATATTCATTGTCCCCTATGGGGTCATACTCAAGTATCTGCAAAAATGACCAAAGGCTAAAATTAGAGGGAGCTGAGAAAATGTTACACATTTATTGTCTCAACTCATAACCACATAAAAACTGCAAGAAAACAAGTGCTTTCTCTATTCTTTTTTAATAATTCTGAGTCACTATATACGCCTACAATCATCCATCTCACCGGTATCTGTTTTCATTTAAATACAGAATTAAATCACACCAATACATCAATCTCATATAATAGCAATAATAGTAATTGAACATAATATACACAATAATAAAATATATACAATGAAATATAGATGCAATTTAAGCACTTCCTCGCTCCATCTCTTATTCTCTGTCTCAGTGAACAGTTTCTAGCTGCTTTAAATTAGACATTTTAGCACTGAATGAACGTGATAACTGTACAAGGAGAACAAATCATTAAATGCAGATAGATGCATTACATAGCCCAGCACAGTAAACATATTATGCATCCATGTGCAAGAGGGGATTATCCTTCAATGAAAGGACAAATTGGAGAACATTACATTCATACACATTGACCGCATATGTGGAAGTCATATGTTACCACTAGATGGCAAAGTTTGACAGTGTTTGTATTGCCAAGCCTTCAAATCCAGCACAACCTAATACAAGTAAGTGCTTTATTGCAACACAACTGAATTGCTTTTACAAATCTGACCTTATTGCAATTGTCTTTGCATTACTATGCTGTTTGACTGTTGAGAGCTTAACATATGAGCCGTAGAATTTGTGCAATATATCTATTTCAAACCACCACTTTCAGTAGGAATGAAGTCAAATTACCCTGACAGATTAATTCATAGACAGTAAAAATAAAACGACTGCAGAACTCATTAATGTCATAACACAATGTAATATATATATATATATATATATTTAAACACAGGGCTTATTCACGTCATGCTAAGTTTAACAGTGATTTTATTTGTGCCGGGGCATTTTATATTTAGTTATTTGAAGACAATGAGGCCGTGATTGTGCTTAATCGTTCCTTGACAATGTTCTTGCAAAAGCTTCTGTGATTTGTGAGCAGTTCTAAAACTGTTCATTATGGGCTTTTTATAAGTTCCAGTTCTACCATTCTGTAAATTTGACATTTCAAATAGTGTGAATAGCACTGAACAAACTGTGAAACATTTCAGAATATTAATGAAACAAAATGTGTTGTGGATACCTTTAGTCTAATATAGATCACATAAAAAAAATGCATTTTTAAATGCTGGACTGTACATTCATCAGAAGTTTGCACAGGACTTGTGAATGGCTTTCTGAATCAAACTACAATACATATACTGAAGTTAAAAGTGGGTAGATACAAACCAAACAGTCAAGATGAAGACATAAAAGCTCAGAGGAAGATGAAAAAAGTAAGACTTTACAAGATGAGAAGATACAAGGTCAAAGAGAAAGAGGCAGAGAGTGCTTGATGTGGTCGGTATGGGAACCCAGCATAGAGCATATTAACTATGAGTAAGTTTGAGAGAGTCTGTTTCTCTGTGCCGCTCCACTAGAGTAAGGGAAGGAGAGATGGATGGAGGGAGGGATGAAGGAGGAGGTGTGAGGGGCACCAGGCTTTTGAGGGGATGTGGGGATACAGGAGGAGGAAGAGAAGAGAGTGGAGGTAGGGTCCCCCCTAGGCCCCCAGTCTTGGCTTCCAGCATCTGGGGCCGTCCACCCAGCCTGGGCTCTTTGGACATGGGGAAGTCTGGCTCGTTCTCATTTTCTGAGCTGCAGTCACTCAGGTCAGTGATTTCCAGTTCAGAGTCTGACTCTGGGTCCTGTTTCATGCCCACACGTCGATCCGATGGGCTCTGGCGGCCTCCTCCACTGTTAGCCAGGCCCAGTCCTCCTAGACTTAGGCCCAATCCTAGACCCATCCCAATTCCTCCACCTGCTGTGATGTTGTTGTTGGTCTCTCCCCTCTCCCTTTCACCCACTCCAGGGGCCATACTGCCCAGCTCGGTCCGACCTTGCAGAAGGTTAGCTGGGTACGGTGGGATGCAAAGTCGTGGAGGCTGACCACCTGCTGAGCCATTGGTGGCTCCTCCGTTTTGACCCCGCTCTGTTCCAGCTGTATCCCCAGGGGGCAGCAGTGAGGAGAAGGGATGGGGCAGCTGGGACAGGCTTGACTGAAGTGGGTTGGGATAGAAGTGCGAGGGGTACAGGGAGCCTGGGGGCAGTTTGGGACAGTTGTTTAGTGAGAAAGCCCCAGGGAGGTAAGGGTTGAAGCCCCAAGAGTAGTCAAAAGCAGGGTTACGGGGGTAAGGACCCAACATGGATGGAGGTTTGGAGTAACAAGGGGTCCCTGTTGTGGAAAGATAAGGGAGAATGGAGTTAACATTTTGTCAATATTTCCAAATGAGGTTCCTTAAAAAAAATAAAGGTTCCTTGTTGGTTCCACTGTTGCTTCCAAGAATAAAATCTTTCATAATATAAGAACTTTAGATTATGTTGAGGTTCTACAAACTTTAAAGAAGGTTTTAAGGCCTTCACGCTTTCACATTTAGACAAAATGACTTTATACATACAGTCCTTTTATGCCATTTCTCCAGAGAACCCACTCTGACATCTTTATTTATTTATTTTTTATTTTTTTTTATATATTTTTGCCAATTTTCTCCCTTTCTCAATTTGGTAGTCGCCAATTAACCCAGCCCATTAGTGGCTCTCCCCATCACTTTGCACTGTCCCTGACTCTAGGAGGGTGAAGACAAGCACAAGCCTCCTCTGCTGCGTGTGATGCAGCCACCACCTCTTTTCGAACTACCAATGATACACCATCCCTGGGGAACCATCGGAGGAAAGCACAGGATTCCCAGCTCCGAATGGACCAATCGGTAGATGCCTGAGCCAGCGAACATTGAAAAGTGTGAGTGATAGAGAGAAAGCGTCATCTACCCGCTAGACCACTGCTAATTTTTGCTCTCTTGGGGCCCCGCTGTTGATGGCAAACAGCATGACTGGGATTTGAACTCCTCTGGTCATAGTATCAGCGCCTTAACCCGCTGTGCCACTCAGGGCCCTTGACATCTTTATTTTTAAGCAAGCAGACAGTTTTTTAATAATTAGATTCAAATTCAAATAATTTTTATTTACAAAGCAGTATAAAAGGAAGTCTTTCTAAATCTGAATTCAGTCATTAAAAGCCAAACCCATGTTGCCTAAATGTTATTCTTTTTTTATGCTGGAGAAATTTGTTCCTCTTTTGTTCCTTTTCTCCAGATCCTCACCTCAATCTCTTCCTCACACGTGTCATGGCTTCTCTCTCTCTCTTCACACTTTCCACGTCCTTGCCAACCCTGTCTCTCTGTCTTGCTCTCTGTCTCTCTCTCTCTGTTATTTGCTATGCAGGGCTAATTTGACAGTGTTACAGTCTCTCTGTGTGCTGGGCCAGGAGTAGCTAGCAGACACATGAATATTGAATCAGTCAGGCAGGCCTCACTTGCTTATGAAAACACAGTAATGGGCGCCCACAGGCCACAAACTGAAGCCTGCACCCTCAATTAGGGCCTTCCTGCCTGGGAAGGGATTAGGACAGGGGGGACACATGGGAGCGAGATCAGGGTAAGGAGGGGAGGAGGGAGAAATAGGACCCGAGGACAAACAAAGTAAGGGGGGCCTGTTGGGGTGGGGAGATGTACACTCACACACAAAAACAAACACATATGAGCACACAGATATACACACACATGCATTCTAATGCACTGATTCTATAATGCATATATTCACACAAAGAATGTTAGTTAAAGTGCATGTTCAACACAATAATGTGCAGCTTTGGTAGAAGAGGAGCTGAGGTGAAAATCAAGATAAAGTAGTCACAGGGGTCTAATCGCAGCCTGATGAACATAATAATCACACCTATTCCTTCAGAGTAAACGTAGATTTCAGATATTTTCTAAATATATTTACATCTCTGCCCCCCACGGCCTGACTACATGCCAACACCTGCTTTTATCAAAGTAACAGAAAGCAAAATCCCTCCGCTGCTCCCAGTTTCTCTGGCAGCCTTTTAAAACAACATTCTCTCCTGACCCACCCTCCTTTCTGCTGTCCATCTTTCTTTTTGTTCAACTCTCACCTGAACCAAGAAAAGGGAAAGTGTCCAGCCTCAGCTTATCCCCTTCTGGCCCCGGGGCCCCTGCACCGCGGTCAAACAGAGACGTCCCTCGACCAGACTCGGGCAAACGGGGGAATAAAGACTGCAGGGCCTAAGAGGTTAAGAGTGCAAAAGGAAGAGTAGAGGGATGAAAAGGAAGTGCAAAGACAGGTGGAGGAAAGCGAGGAGAGAGAAAAGAGATAGAAAGCAGAGGGAATACAGTGAATTGTTCAGATTTTCTTTCCACACCATCTATCAAACAGTGATTTCAAAAGAAAACAGACAAAGTTACACTACACAGGTTTTACAAGATGTGCAGAACATGAAGTTACGTTTCACTGAAGTAAAATAATGAATCTGACTATGCAGTAATGAAATATTTTCAGTCAGACAATATACCAACAATATTAAATGATTAAAGTAACTAACTAATTAAAATTATATATTATAATTTTAAATAAAATTAAAATAAAATTATAAAGTAACTAACTAATTGTTATATCCATATATTTATATATATATTTATACATCATTGCTGTCCTATGAAAATATTTCCACATTATTTGAACTCAATAGATGCCCTTTACATTGTATTAACATTTCATGATGAATATGTCAATAGAAATACTCGTAAAAATAATTGGAATTAAATCTCTTTACATTCTTTTACTTAAATTTGAGAAAATTTTTGTCTCCTGTAAAATTACCATTTTGGAGACACATCATTTGGGCAGTGACAATATTATGTTATTTTGTAACTCTGTAGGGTTGCTGAGGTACTTTTCATAAGGCTACATAACATCTACATAAATCACATAACTAACATAAACATACATAAACATGTATAAAGGCTGCTTTAGTCATCTTTATGATATCCTACTGGAATAAGCCTTTCTAAATGTCTATGTAAGCATATGGGATTTGTCATTAAATACTTATTGTCATGTAGAATTGTGCGTTTCCACATTTTTAGCATAAAGTTTTAGCTAAATGTTTTAGGTGTGAACTTGGAAATCAGTTACAGAAACACAGTGAAAATAAACTAAACCCATCAGTTCATTTGTTTAGTTATAATAATGATGCTAATTCAATAAAACTGCAAAAAAAGTCTTTAAAGGGTCACAGTGAATGTTAGCAATACTTTTTTTCTCTATTAACACCATCATGTGGTAATGAAGAATTTCTGTCACTTCCCATTTCTGGGTGATTGTACCTGCAGTGTCACTGTAATCTCAATTTCTTTACCGTCCTGCATTAATTATGGATGACCAACTTGATATTCTCTTTCTCCTTTAATTTCTAACATTTCTTTCATTTTCAATCGATGCCAGGAATGAATGCAGCAGTCAAGGTGATGATGAGAGGGAGGGGATAATGTCTTCTTTTGTTTTAAGGCCCTTTAACACCCACTTTGACATTTCTCTCTTCTTTCTCCTTCACCTTGGCAGACTCTTACCCCACCCTCTCTTTTTTCTCTCACTGCAACTCACTATTCTGCATAACTTTCTCACACTGTAACTACTCAAAGTTGGTAAATGGCCAACAGTAATTTGCCATTGTTAATCAATGACATAACTCTGAATCAAATTCACTCAAACATTTATTTAACAGACAAAAGGACAAAGAAAATATTTCAATTTCAGTTTTCAATTATGAATTTTATTCTATTTTTTAATTTTAAGCACATTTTAAAATGTGCAACATACACAAACATTTGAGTTTGAGGCAAAATAAGACTGAAAAGAACATGTATAACAGTTTAACTGGTAACAGGTGAGGTCATCAAAACTGAGTATGAAAAGAGCCACCAAATACTTAGTCTCTGCAAGTAAGGATGGGTCATGGAGAGAACTGTCAGTAGGTCAAAGACGTTTCTTGACACAACACTGCAAAGAATTCAGGTCTTTCTTTCAAGTCCTTCTTGAAAAGATTCAAGGAGTCAGAGGAAATCTTGGTGCAATAGCAGCCAAGGGCAGAAACCGTTGCTGAATGTACAGTATGTGACAAGACAAGTTATGTTTGAAAAACAATGATGGAAACAGCCACATTGGAAAATCATAGTCACTTAACACAGTCTTCCACATCAAGTTCTCTGGGTCTGAAGTCCTCTGAGATGGACCAAAAGACAGTGGAAACACATTCTGTGGTCAGATGTGTCCATATTTCAGCTTGTTTTGGGGGGAAATGGATGATTCCATGTGCCAAAAATGAAACAGACCATCCAGATGGTTACCAATGAAAAGTGCAAAAACCAGCATCTGTGATGGCATGGGGGTGCATCAGTGCCAATGGCACATAGATATGCATGCATGTGAAGGTACCACTGATACCATGGTATTTTGAATGACATCTTTGCCCAGAAACACCATTTCTATTTCAGCAGGACTATGCCAGGCCTCATTCTGCATGAGATAGAGCAACATTGTGGTTTCATATACATAAAGTGCATGTTTTTTAATGATCTGCAGTCCAGATTTGTCTCCTATTGAAAATGTCTGGCAGCTCACGAAGAGAAAAATCAGACAATGGCAGGGATGGACTGTTGAGTAGTTTAAGTCTCATATACAGCAAGAATGGGCAAAAA
Organism: Crenuchus spilurus; assembly: GCA_036984385.1. Classification (NCBI taxonomy): domain Eukaryota; kingdom Metazoa; phylum Chordata; class Actinopteri; order Characiformes; family Crenuchidae; genus Crenuchus; species Crenuchus spilurus. The sequence goes on along the minus strand of BRDA01073510.1, from coordinate 33,986 downwards.
GTCCAGTTGCAAAACTGCAACAATTAGTAGCTCCAATTGCCAAATAATTTAAAAGTATTTACTGAATAAAAAACATGTTAAACAAACCAAAATATGTTTATATTTTGAATTCTTCACAGTAGGCACCTCTTGCTTAGATGCCAGCTTTCTTGGCATTTTCTCAGTCAGCTTTATGAGGTAGTCACCTGGAATGGCTTTCAGTTAACAGCTGTGTCTTGTCAAAAGTTCATGACTTGCATTTCTTGCCTCTTAATGTGTTTGAGACATCAGTTGTGTGTCTACTTTGAAGTAAAATCTAAAACATTTTGGTTTGTTTAACATTTTTAAGTTTACTACATGATTCATTATGTGTTCCTTCATAGTCTGGATGTCGTCAGTATTCATTTACAATGTAAAAACAAAAATAAAACATTGAATGAGATGGTCTAAACATTTGACTGGTACTGCATTTCTAAAATATCAATACAAAGCATAGTAAAGGAATAGCAACTTTGGTCAATGTCAAACAGTCTTATAAAGAAACATATTTTTATGCTATGTTCATACCTCAGGTGTGACAGGGCTGCAGTCTGGTGTAGCTGCTCCACCACTGAAGTGGTTCTGGGCCAGCAGAAAGGGAGAACTTGCCATGTCCAGCAGTGGGTAGTTGACCAGAACCACCTTACTGAAGTTAAATTTATAGGTAAATCGCTTTCCTTTAGTTTTGTGCAAAATGCGCTTGTTGTAGTAATACCTGAAGAAGGACAAGAAAGATGGAGAAGTGAAAGAAGAGAGAATTGGGGAGATGTTAGTATATCAGTGAAAGAATCTTTCAATATTTCTTCAACATTTTCAGATATTTCGTGTTCTATCCTTAACTACACTCTTAAGGAATAATGCTCCTTAATGGTTGTTAGCTTGACTTGATTTAAAGAAAACACATCAAGAGTATTAAACCTTTATATACATAAAACCAGCCACAACATTAATACCACTCGCAAATGAAGCAAATAATATGAACTGCCTCATAACAATAATATAACAGTAAAATGTGAAGGCCTGGGTTATATTAGACAGTAAATAAACATTGTCAGAGATGTGTTGAGCGGTGGAGAAAAAATATGCAAGCATGCAGACCTTTGACACTTTGAGTAATTTTGACAAAGATTAAGATTAACCAATTTGCCGATGTGATTTTCACACAAAGGAATCTGACCTCCACATTTAACCCATTCGTGCAGTGAAAAACACACACACACTAGGCTGTGAGAATTTGTGCCCAAAGCAGTGGGCAGCCCTTACACACCGGCACCCGGGGAGCAGTTAGGGGGTTAGGTGCCTTGCTCAAAGGCACTTCAGTCATGTCCTGTCTGGGGATCAAACCGGCAACTTTCCAGTCACAAGACCAGATCCTTACCACTAGGCCATGGCTTCCCCCTAAAAATGAGGTGCACGGATGCGTGGAGTGGGCAGCGCAAGCTCTGGTCCTGCCTCCCTGTTCAAAAAATCTATGTAATATGCAGCCCTCATATAGAGTACATATCAGATATTAAACTGATAAGAACAGATAATACACTTGATCTTAGCCAAAAGGCCAAGAAGATATTTGACAAAGATCAAATAGTTATGTCCAGTCAGAGCACTTCTGAAATGATAAGATGTTTGGGGCTCCCAGTCAGTAGTACTGATTACATACTGACAATGGCCTCCAAAATCCCCAGATCTCAATATGATCAAGCATCTGTGGGATGTGGTGGAACAGCAAGTCCAATCCACTGCAACTTCACAACTTAAAGGAAACCACAGGACACCTTCAGATATCTTGTAGAGTCCTTGCCTCTACAGATTGGTACTGTTTTTGTGGCATGCAGAGGACCTAAATTAGTAATCTATTTTAATGTTATGGCTGATTGATGTATGTGTAGTTCTCTAAACCTTAAAGGTTCTTCACACACATATATCTCATTTAAAACAGTGGGTTTTCTATAGTGAAAGGTTCTAAAAGAAGCTGTATTTTTGTACGGTACACCATACAAAGCTGTTTGGTATTACTACAATTTCAACACTCCACTGCTTTGGACTTTTTGGACTCATTTTTAAGAGTAAATTTAACATGGCTCTTTAGAATTTGCTTCACCTAAAGTTACATCATTAGAAAACTCCAAGGAAAAGTACATTGAACTAGCCAGATGAAAATACACAACCCTGCCAGATAATTAAGAACTAATGAGCCTCTAGTCACAGCTCACATTTTAGTCTTCAACAAACGTTCAAACATTTCATACAACATTAATTATCACAAACCATTATTTGATAGTCAGTTGAAATTTCAGGGAGGAAAAATCATTTTTGCTAATAATAAAACCTACGATCAGCTTCATAATAACACAATATAGTGAAACCTCAGTTTTCTGAACAATAACATTCCTATAAGAAATAATGTAAATCCAATTCATCTGTTCCCAACACTCCAAAATATTAACATAAATACATTTTATTTAGAATAACTATAGTTTTACATACAGAACACAATGATAAATAAATACAAAAGACTAATGATATGGATAAATGAATATTTAGCATCACTCTTACGAGTTCACACTCTGTTATAGAACATGCCGGTGTGGTCCAGCTTGCAGCCTTTGTTTTGTACACCCATTCTTGGGGTTCTAAGTCACTATTTGTTTTTGCACTCTTTTTCAGGTGGTTGTGCTGCATGCCGTCACTTAGCATGTGTTTTAGTTTATTTTGAGCGTTACCAATGAGAAACAACAAACAAAGCCAGATTGAACAACAAATACATGGGTGAGTGATGAACACATGGGTGGATGCTTTGTTTTCATGAAATTAGCACCAAATCACAGCGACAAAATACAGGCGGATGAATGCTAACTGGGACAAAATTTCGCTGAAGAAATCGACAATAACAAAAGTGTACGATAACTAGTACAAACCATAACTGATGTTCCACTGTATTTACTCTAATATCTAGTCTTTATTCAATGTACCAATGTTACTGTATATCAGAGAAAGTAAAATAAAAATGTTACCAGTTACAAAATTCTCTTTAGTTCAGTGAATGGAGATAAATGTAATGAATTACCCTGCATCTTATTGATGGCATGTTATGGTTATGTTTAATAGTCCACTGTATGTTTTGTATTTTCCATCTGAATTTACATACAATTTTATACAACAATTAGATTAAACAGATGTAAGTGTAAATGTAACATATTTTTTTGCTAAAGAACCCTGGTACTTAGCAGAAAATGTGAATTGTGAATTGTAATATAATAACACATTCTTAAAATTTACTGCTGAACAAAAACACACCATTTAGTTTTTATGTCCCAGAAAAAAAAATCTTGTTTGCACAGTACTGAACCAGTACTGAACTTGGTTCAACTAATGTTGGTTCATACACCAAATCATTTTTGTACAAGAGGTCCCATTTTAACAGGACAAAATAAGACTGCTCAGTTATATTTGGGACTTATTCAACCATCAGTAATGAAATTCCAGGTTTTTTATTTTAAGAAGATAAGTGACATAGTTGATTAGAATATTTTTTTAAAAGGCAGCAATGATCAACTTGGAACATAATAAACAACTACAGAACAATAATTATGAACCCTCTCTAATATTTAAACTGGCCTTTCTATTACATGACCTTAACATTCTGTCTTCACTATCACTGAAACATTAAGAAAGATCACAGACATCAACAGCACCATAGCCACATCTGTTTCCTTTCCACTACCTTGATGTGTGAACCTGACCATCTAGATATTACTCAAGTGTGCTGCTCAGAGTGTGGAAGATGTTGGAAATGAGAGATAGATAATATGTCCAGACTTATTTGACTCTTTGCTTCTAGCTGGTGCCAAAATCTTAGCATGGTTTGAGAAACGCTCCACTATGCACACTTTTAAATTTCAAAAACCTTTACGCTTGGCTTCTGTTTGCTCAGCTCAGCAGCCTACACAAGTACACATAATGCAGCCCACTACACCAATGATTTGCACACTTTTGCTTTGCATGGCAATTGTGCACTGCCCCTTAATTGAGCAATTAAGAAAGGCTAATCAACGAGGCCAATTATGGCCAACACCAATTCATAACAATTAGCAGAGAGCGACAGCGTCTATTAAAGAGAAAGCAGGGGGGAGGAACGGTGGGGAACGAGAGATGGACTTGAAAGTCTAAAAGATGGAATAGTCTGGAAAATGATTTGCATAAGGAAGAAGAAGAGTGGTGTGAATGGTTAGCAAGCAAAATGCTATTTGTGGGACAGGGGCTAATGTTTCAAAAAAGCTTCATGTCCTGCATTACATACAGAATACAGCTGATATATGTTTGATGATGTAAAGATCAATTTGAAACTTAATTTCAAGATCTCTATTGACAGATCTTCTTTAAGAGTCTCATGTCAGAGTTATCTGGACAGTCAAAGATCCCACAAAAATTGAAAGCATTGACTTTCTTCAGAGGGAAACAGATTTTAAAATGTCCACAAACAAAAATCTTTCTTCTACACATAAATAATAACAGATTAGTTACATGTAGACTCTTGAGAATGTTCGAATTCCAGGCACTATCAGGACATGATGAAAAAAGAGAAATTTGCTCATAAATGTAAATATGCAAAAAAAAACAGTCTATAGGTTGAAATCATGTAATGTTAAAACTGTTAGGGTTCTTACAGAGCAATACTTTGGTAATATAGTATATAGTAAACTTTATCATTATTTAGTGTTATTACACGTTGGATTCATATCAGTAAATTCATACAATCTGGTCATGTACACTAACAGCCAAAAGTTTTAGAACAAATTTAGACATTTTTAGAATATGTCTGGTATTTGCCTAGTTGGACATGGGTTCATCCTACAGCAAGATAATAACCCAAAACATAAGTCCAAGCTCTGACAGAACTACCTCAGGAAAAAAGAACAAGATGGTCAGCTTGAAAACATGGAGTGGAGCACAGTCTCCAGACTTAAACCCCATCTGGGATGAAGTGAAAAGCAAAGCAAACCTACAAGTGCCAACATTTATGTGAACTTCTGCAAAAAATTTGTGAAGAACTGTCTGAAGAATATTTGATGTGTATTGTAGAAAGAATGTCATGAGTGTGTTCAGCTGTTATATCTGAAAAAGGTGTTACTTTGTGTCCAAAGTTTAGAGATATTTTGGTCTATAAATGGATTCCATGAGCTCTTATTATTATTTCAGAGTGCAATGAGACAATAAACTCAATCATTTTCAGTATAAAACTGCAAAATTTGGGGTGTTCTAAAACTTTTGGCAAGTTGTATATACGTAACATGGAAATAGGTGTTTCAAGATTCCAAGCAAATTACATATTTTCACAATAATCGTTTAAATACACATTCAACCCTATCATATTGCTGTTCCATTCCTAAGTTTGCTAGTTGTTAATTCTTTGACCGGTGTTCTTTGGTTTTTCTTAATGAATCTGTTAATATTTCTGTCTACAGCCTCACATCTTCTCCTCAGGTGACTTAGACTTTGCTAAGAACTTTGTTTTGCTTTCCTGTAATCACTCATAGTTTTTCCATTATGTTTCGAAATACAGAGCCTGAGTTATTTAAATGATCATTTAATTTGAATTGTATCTTTCATGCATTAAAAAGCAATTGTCCACAAAAAACAAGCATATGTTTTCTGGGATTTGAGCTCAGATGATGTCTTTTAGATTGTGTTGAAACTTCATGGTGATTGGAGCAACAGAAATACAGCAAAATAACTTTTTTGTTTACATTGACTTACAATGATAGTAAAGAAAGTTTTGCCTACTCCTGTAAATGTAGAGGTTTTAATTCTGACAGTGATGATACATAGAATATGATTGTAATGCTGTCTTTGTATATTGTGATATGTAGTGATGTGGAAAAAAAAGTTACACAGATATATAAACAATTAAAAAAATAAACATCCTCTTCATACAATTGATTATAATGATCAGAAACTAAAACATTAAGCTTAATTGTGAAAAAGACAAGATAATATATTATACAAGATAAAATATATAACAGTATAATTATAATAAATATGATTAGAAGTAATTATGGTTTTTAAAGCGTAAAAATATATTTTCATATACAATTAAAATATAAATGAATAAAGTATAGAATCTTGAACTACACCATAAATATCATGTTTTTCAATACATTTTTATCTTCATTAACATAATATTGTGTTTATTAATGTAAAATCTAGATCAGTTCTAGAAAGAATAGTTGAGGTTTCATAATTTAGAATCATACTGAGATTAATCATTTAAATAGCTGTGTTTAATTAAGAAGCACAATTAAATATTTTTTCACTATCTCAAGTTGTTTCAAATGTAAGAGTAATACAGATAAAATCATATATATATATGTATTCAGGAAAGTCATACTGAGGTAATGTAATTTTGCATATTGTATGTTTGGACAACATGCTAGTTGACAGTGTCTGATTAAAAAATATCTTGAGAAATTAAAGTTTTTGAGAAGTTAATAATGTTCATAAGGTGATAAGTTGTTTACAAATTCTAAAAAGTCTAAATTGTGAGATCATTATATTTCATTTCCATTATCATTTATCAACAACATGTTGTTGAACAACAACAACCTGACATTTAGTCAAAATGATGTAACTGTTTGAGTGTTCAGTGTTTGTGTTTTATGATTTTTCCCTTTAAAAACAACAACACAAAATCTACACAGTTTGGTGGAGATGCATCATCAAACCAAGTTACAAAAGAAGAATTAAAAATCATTGAGTAATAGTTTATGATTACCTCCACTATGACTAATAATTGTTGGTAAACACTTTTCACTTTCCAAATTTAGACTATTTTGATAAATTTTTAAGCCCACCTTAGCGCACGGCTTAGCTTGTCGTAGTTCATATGAGGCTTGCATTTCCGAATGCCCCACAGCCTTGCTACCTCATCCGGGTCTTTGATCACAAATTCGCCATAGTCTCCCTGCCAAGCGATCACCCCCTGGTACTCCTCCTTCTGCAGAAGCTCTAGGATGAAATGCCACAGCTGGATCTGCCTGGAGCCAGGGCTAGATTCTGGCTTATAGGCCCAGTCTGGGAAGGCAAAGCCTGAGGGGAGAGAGGGAGGGAAATTTGGAGGACGTGGATGAGACCTGTTGGTTTTCAGTGCTTGCTGAGGGGCACAGCAGTATAAATAACTATTACAGTGATCAGTTAGGTGTGTTTAAGCCAAAACAGCATCCCAGAAATAGCTCAATTACAATTATATGTATTATACAATTATATTACAGTTATTGTGAATGTTCTGTGACTACCCAGTAAAACTGATAGTCATTAATATTCCATATCTTGCTACAATTACCTTTACCTAGACTTGTACTTTTAGTTCCTTTGAAACTTTTCCTTTAATGGTTTTTTAAGGAACCTGGAAGAACCTAAATATAATGTAAAGAGTTTCCTAAGGTCACACATACACCTTCTGGACACCTTCTGGACCTTCAGTGGTGTTCCATTATTTAAAAATGGTCTGTGTTGTAGATTAACACTAAAGTCATCCAAACTATGAAGAAACACATATGGAATTATTTAGTAAACAAAAGTGTTAAACAAACCAGAATATGTTTTATATTTTACATTCTTCAAAGTAGGCACCTCTTGCTTAGATGCAGCTTTCTTGGCATTTTCTCAGTCAGCTTTATGAGGTAGTCACCTGGAATGGCTTTCAGTTAACCGATGTGTCTTGTCAAGAGTTCATGACTTGCATTTCTTGCCCTCTTAATGTGTTTGAGACATCAGTCTCTGAAGTCATGAATCTTTGAAAAATGTCAAATCTAGAATATATTTGGATTTGTTTAACACTTTTAAGTTTACTACATGATTCCTTATGTGTTCCTTCATAGTCTGGATGACTGGATGAATAAAAAATAAGAACATTCAATGAGAAGGTGTATCCAATCTTTTGGAACCTAATTTTTATACCTGTAGAATGTTGCTATACTCTCAATATATTATGAGCTAAAGTTTTTATGTCTCACCTGGAGTCCAGAGGGCTGGGACAGGTGGAGTGAGCAGCAGGTCACTAACACAGTTACAGTCCATACCTCCACTGCACCTACACAGAAATATAGACACAAAAAATTTTGGAAGAAATCCAAATATTTCAATATTTCTCTCATATTTCCAAGAAGGGGAAAAACACAGAGTAAAAAAAATTTAATCATTTTGGAGCATTTCTATTGGTCCTTTCATTAAATTTTTTTGTAGCAATGTTATGTCTTTCAAATTAGATTAAAATAATAATGTAAAAATGAGATATGCAACATTTTTGTCCTAATAGTGATGATATGACACATGCACATACAGTATAGACCCAGTGCAACAAACCTTAGCCAATCTAAGAAAACTAAACAAAAAAAACTTACCTCCTACCACATCTAATTTCAGTAGTAACTCGTGATCAGCACATAGATATCCATTTCATAGCTATCACACTAAAGGGTCAGGGCATTGCAACTGCAATTTCATTCCAGTGGCCTCTGAAAAACTTGCTTCTCATTTGAAGGCTGACTTTAAATATGGTTGCCGAAGGCTGCCCCAATAGCCAAGTGTAAGATCACTGAGCATTTTTCACAAAGAGAAATAGTCCAAAGAGCCTCTCACAGGTCCAGTGGCTATGAAGTAGTGCCAGTCTGCAAAGATTTTCAACCAATTACGAGCACACTTTTTCAGAGGTATTTGTTTAATGTATACACGCAGGCCACACAAAAGAGCATTTAATTTTTCTTTTGAATGAACAACAAAGAAGAGAGAAACATTCATCAAATTCAGGTTTGTGTTATTGAACTTAACTCAAGAAATGTAACTTAAATGTCTTAAAATACTACTAATCTTATTCAATCACATTTAAAGTAAAGTAATAGTGAAAACAAATAAAAACATTCAACACACGCTCAAACTCTAATAGCAGCTCCAATAGATATGGGTGCAGATGGTGTCATTAAGCACATATCATTTCAAAGTAGGAAATTAAAAATCATTAAAGGAATATAGTTGTATTTGGCATCAGAAGAGGAAGGTAACTCAATAAATATCCATCTCTCTGTGCAACAATACAGCATAGCTGGAGAAATTCAATCTTACTTTGTACATCACAATTTCATAAAGGTTGTTTTACAAAGCTTGGGTGGAAGAAAAAAACGTCAGTACATGGGTATCTTTAATGCTGCTCTCTCCCTCGCTCCCTCTCTTCTCTCTCCCTCTCTCTTGCCCTCTCTTCTCCTACTCTATTTAATTATGCTCTGTGAATTTTGGATCTTCCCTCCAGCATTGAAATGGAACGTGAATTATTAAGGTGTGTTTGTATAAATTATTATTGCTAACTCCAGGCACTTCTCTCTTTCACTCACTAACGTACACACACATACACACACACACACACACAGCATACACACACAGCACCTCACACACACACACACACACACTATTGCCTTTAGTCTTTGGACTGTCCACTTACTCACTCCCTCTTTTCTAGCTCTTCTCCTTGCTCTCTTTGTTTCTTGGAATTCATCTCATATTCCCTCTTTATTTCTTTGGACACAGATTCTTTCCTTCTCTTGACAGCCAATTAATACTAATTAATTTCAGGTGAAGCATGAAAAAGTGGGAAAATATTAGTTCAAAAAGTACAGAGAACAGCACTGGTTATACTGCACATATATGTCATTAAAAAGTGAAAGAAATTTGTAAACTTACCTTTTATAGAACTATAAAATAAATGATAAAATCTTATGCTCACTGAGACAATTAACAGTCAATTTACTGGTTATAACTTTTTGTGCTTATATTATATTATATAGCTTTGGATGTTTGGATGGTTTCAGGCTTTTTTTGTTTTAGTATGTCCACTTTACTAAAGTAATTTTGATCACTTTCTTGTCACAAATGTAAAGAGTTGCTATAAAAAGTAATAATAATAATAATAATAATAATAATAATAATAATAATAATAATAATAATAATAATATGGTGGGGAAATCTGTGAAATAAACCTGTTTTAAAATTCTATATCATCCTACTTATATTCAACTCTTCCCATACTCAGTATTGTCAGTAAACTCTACCCTGTCTCACACTGCCAACCTAACACACATCCATAGCAATAGATGTTATCTTTCCCCTCATCAGTCTTCTGACCTAGTTTTCAGTGGTATATCTAAAACTTAAGACCTTGACCAAGACTAAAGCACAAACAAAGACCAGACTCAATAAGACCAGCAACCACAATCAATTTTAGACTATCAAGACCAGACCAAGAAAGTGAAGAAACACTGGAGCCCATAAACACTTGCACTTAGACTTGAAACAAAGCATTAACTAGTAGGTTGAAATGAAAATTTTTGCTTTGAAGGTACACTCTTCAAATATTGATTCCTCAATAATTCTTCACCTGGATGTATGTTTCCTAGAAAAATCTATCATTGTTATTGAACCTACGTTTTCTTCATATGCACACATCTCACCTATAAGAAAATCAAAACAAAACATTAAAAGGTTCTTTGGGGTAATGGTCCTCAAAGTGCGGCGAAGGACCTGTAGGTGTCTAAGACATCTAGTCAGGGTGTCTTTATTTTCTAAAGCAATGATAGAGTAAAGAACACTTTTGCAATATTACATCCAAAAGTAGACTAGGCTAGAAACAGATTTTTAGCAATGTTTTTTAGTAATTTTCTATATGCTTTTACATTAACCAATAGAGTCTAAAGTTAATAACTGACCCGTGTTTAAACACAGATCCTGTGTTTACCTTTTTGCCAATGTGATTGCACACAACAGAAATTGACCTCCAGTGAAACACACACACTGTAGCAGTTGGGGGTTAGGTGCCTTGCTCTTTGGCACTTCAATCAAGACCTAACCGGGGATTGAACCAGTGACCTTTGGGTCAAAAGACCAGATCCCTAACCACCAAACCATGACTGCTCCTTATTTTCTATACTTTTTCTTTTCTTGTCTTTTCTTCTTTTTTTTTTATTTAGGGTGACATTACTAAAAGATTACAACCAAAAATAACACTTTTAACAAGTTTAACTTGTGGCACATTGTAGTTTTCTATGGTCTGTCTTACCATGTTATTGCTAAATTCATCAGTGCTTTGTTGCGTCTTAACATATGATCTGGCCATGTGTTTTGTTGTGGTTCTGTCTATGACTGATTCATTCAGATTTTTCAGCATTGGTCTTCTTGTTGAGAGAACATCAACAGATTCCAGATGCAAATCAATTCATGACCTTTTGTTACTTATTTGTCGATTGATTTAAAAATGATACAATGCATAGTTTGCCAAAGAACAACTGAACAACTTATGGATCCTTGAATGAAGACAATAAGTATAAAATGGTTTATTCCTACGTAGCTTATGCAACTTAGATGTAGAATGATGTAGAAATCTCAAATAATTTCCAATGTTCTGTTCTGGAGTACTCAGTCAAAGCCACAAAACAGTGTCACCATCCACTTATTTACAGACTGCCATGTATGGCCTCAGATCATTATATTTTAATGATGATAAATATTTCCAAGGATTATCAACACTGGGTCACATTCAAGACCAAAGGTTGAGATCAAAAATTCTCGTGTTGGGACCAACACTCAGATAGGAGCCATGATTTAAAGGCTTGTCATGGGTAGCAAGTCTAAGACCACAAGATCAAGACTTCAGCTCTGCTACCCTTACACCTATTCTCTCTCTCCCTCTCTCTCTCTCTCTCTCTCTCTCTATCTCTCACACTCCCACTCAGTAATTTTCCGTTTGATTTCGGAGGTAATGCATTTTTTACAAATCAAAGAGGAAGCCAGTCCGCCCCCCCCCAACTCTCTCCTTTTGCCCAATCTCCCTCTCTCCCCCCCTCTTCCCCCCAGGCAGGTGAAGAGATAAAGGAGCCCCCATCATTTCCTTGTTAGTTTTGATTTGGGCAGCACAGGGCTTTCAAGTTCCTCCCATCACCCCCAGAAACATTATAACTAGCAGCCCAGGGAATACATCTCCTCACACACTGCTAGATATGGAGACACACACTGATAGAGGGAGTGTACACTGCATGCTCTTGCACACATACAAATACACACACACTCACACACACACACACACACACACGGAAAAATGCACAATAGAGTTACAAATGACAAACACATTAATATATACACTCAACAAGAGTGCAAAGCTAATTACATGGTAGCATAGTGATGGAACAAGCAATAGCACACAAATTGCACAAAAAGGGAAACTAAGTGATTTATAGTTGACAAAAGTAATAATATAAAGCAGAAGACCTGACAAGTATGCTATCTATGACTGTGGTTCCAGAGCTTTAGTGAAGATTTAATCTTGAATATTACAGTAATAATATTAACAAATAATATAATGCTATTTTTTCTAACTAAAAAGTTGATTGTCCCACTAATATACATATTGTAGAAATTTAGAAAACTGTTTTTTGTGTCCCATTTTTAGCAATCTGTTTTTACATAGTTTATTTTTATGCTGTTTTTGGCCAGAACAGTTGATTTCACAGTTCCATTGCTACAAGTTAACTACACTCTTGAGCAGTTCTTTAGCAAAGTGGGGTATTATATGTAGAACCAATATAACTCTACACTTAAACAGTTCTACATCACCAAAGAAGGTTTCTGCTACTGCTACTCAAAGTTACTTAGAAACATGTTTTTGCTAAAAGGGTACAGTTATGATTAGCTACCTTCACATGTCATTGTAAAAATTATTTTGAATCAAAGTACTGGCTTTTTAAACATGCACACATCCAATCAAGTATACTTAAAATGTCCTTTTTTGACTGATGCATAATACTAAAAGTTACTCATGATACTTAAAATATTGTATAAGAGGAAAAATTTAAGGGGCCCAGAATGCAAACGTTTGTCCATATATAATTCAGGTCAACTTTGAACATATTATTTTCAAAGTAAGCCTTCTGTTAAAGTAAAAGACTATCTATCATTAGATCAGATATTCTGATTTATCTGAATATCTTGCAAGAACCAATTGTTCTATTAGCAATTCCAAGTATTTGTTTTCATAGCATAAGTTAATTACAGACATGATGTTTAGTCAAGTTTGTGATTAATGGAAACACAGAAATTGAAATAATCTACATATTTGGATTTTTTAGTGTTACCACACAACACAGAATCACTATGGACATGCATGTTTTGGACAAAGCAAGTAAAATAATACAAAGCAGCAATGGGACGACAGTGGACCAGCAGAAAGAGTGATAAGCAGGAAAGAGATGGGGGGAAAAGTGTGACACATGGGTGACACTTTGTCTCCAGCAGCGCGCTGAGATGGATGGGGAGCACAGTTCTGAGTGAAAACATAAAAACCAGAGGAGTGTGATGGCTCTGGCTTCTCGCACCCTCTCCTCCCAGAACATGAAACACACTCTCAATATCTATCTCATCTTTATGTTTTTGGTCTGCCACTGAAAAGGGACTGAACACTCTCTACACACCCTCTGTATCTGCAATCCATCAAAACATGTTCTCTCTCTCTCGTTCGCGCTCTCTGTCCCTTCTTCCTGCTCCCTCTCTCTTTCTATATACCCCTTTCCCTCTCTTGTCTGCTCTGACACTCCTCTGCACAGCCCCAGGGTCAAAGAACAGAAGGACTGGCTTGTGTGGTGTTAGTTAGGAGGGGATGGAAGGAGAGAAGGAGTAGGAGGGAGTGAGAGTTTGTGGAGAAAAGGGTCGAGGACATGTCTGACAAAATGTGAAAACAGAAAGTGTGCTTGGCCAAAACAATGCAGCACATCAACATTAGGCTTCAGCTGACCTGGTTTTACAAACCCAAATAAGAAAACAATAAAATAACAGTGTTTCTTACATTTATGTTGACGTTATTTCATTGTAGACGGTATGAGACCAAGATTTAATGTTTTATCTGTTCATCTTCACTTAATTTGTTAATATACACTGACTCATCCATGACTGTAATCATGATTTGGTACAAAAATTGCAAAGATTGGCATATTTCAATAAATATCAGAAATAATTATTGAAAGGTTTAAAAACAATGTTCCTCAAAGACATTGAAGGGATGTCTTTAATTCTCCCTCTACAGTACATCATTAAATTATTCAAAGAATCTGGCAAAATTTCAGTGCATAAAGGGCAAATGCGCTAGTCTAAACTGAACCTGTAATCTCCAACTGCTCAGATGGCACTGCACCAAGAACTGTCAATTATCAATAGCTGATGTAACCACATGGGCATGGGTTTACTTTGACAAACCTTTGTCAAGCACTTACACATTCACAAATGCCACTAATAACTTTACTGTGCAAAAAGAAGCCTTGTGTTAAACATGTCCACAAACAAGGTTGACTTCTCTGGCTCTGAGGCATCAGAGATGGACCACCACACATTTGAACAATGCATTGTTGTCTGACAAATCAGTATTCCAGATTTTTTGGAAGAAATTGATGCTGTATGCTCTGCAGCAAAAACAAAAAGGACCATCCAGACTTATCAACAACTCCAAAAGTCAGGGTTTCGGGGTTGTATCAGTGCCCTTGGCAAAGGCCATTTACACATCTGAAAGTACACTGAGATTTTAGAGCAACATATGCTGCCTTAAAGATGACATCTTTTCCAGGGATGCTCATGCATTTTTCAACAAAACAATCCAAACCCAAATGCACACATTACAAAGGCATACCTGCACAAGAAGAGGGCACTGGACTGGCCTGCCTGTAGCCCTGACCTGTCCCCAGCCGAGAATAGGTGGACAATTTTGAAACCAAAAAACACAACAGCAACACTACCTTTTTGGAGCTACACTAAAAATTAATGGATACTCAAATAGCCATAAAACCTTTATATATTTTCCTTGAGGAACCTGCACTGAAGAATGGTGGAACTTTATTATAAGATTACAAGTGAACTTTTCTTGAGGCACATAAAATGTATAGGAATTATCTTCACATGGTTCATCATTCCATCTCTGGTGTCCTCCCAGAGTAAAAAAACATGGAGGTCAGGTGAATTGGGTGCTCTAAATTGTCCTAAATTGTGTGTGCCAAGTCCTGGGTTTAGCTAAAATAGTGTAAATGCCCTGCTCTATATGCTCAGTGAAGGGAGAGGACTCACTGACCCTGTCCAGGATAAGATGGATGGATGGGTTCATCATTACTTTATTAAAGAACCCTTGAATAGCAAACATTTTAAGGTTCTTCACAGTTGGACATAACCAAAACGTTTAGAAAATTAAAAGTCTTTATGGAATTCAAGGTGGTTATTTAATTGAATCACTCTAATGACGCCATTACTTTTAACTGAACTTCATTTTCAACTCAAAATCAACCCTCATTTAAAAAAGAGCTATAAAATAATATATACACAATATACATATCAGTGAATGGATTTAATCTCAGATATGAATTTGCTTGATGCAAGTGTTTCTAATTATATGACAAGAACTTGCTTTCTTAAAGAAATCTTTTAATTGAATGATTTTGTAGGAAAATTTTAGTGGCACCTTTACTTTTAATATCATATTGCGTGCTTCAGATGCCATCTCTCATACAAAGTTCAACTGGATTTGATTAATAATCCTATAAATGGAGCTGTTATATTAGATGGATCCATCAATTAGCTCCGTGTCCTACTAGGGCTCTCATCATTTAAAACGGTCAACGATGGTCTCGGCGGGAAAGTTTTTTCAGACCAAAGCGGCTAATGAAATGATAAGCCAGAAAGGGCGAGTGAAAGTGAAGTTTTTGCAGAGGAAACTTGGCGAAGAGATGGAACAGAGCTGGAGTTAAAGAGGAGGCTATGGGAGCGGTATCAGTAGACCATCTTACAGAACATCGGCCTTAAGATATAAGGAAAAAGAAGAGGAGGGGGGAGGAAGAAAAAGTATCAATCGATAGGGTTAAATTATTCATCGTCATTAATTATCGATCGCTCTCCGCTGCCGGCTCGTCCGCCTCGCGCCAGAGTTGAAAGCGGGGAAAGCGCGCTTTATTAAAACCGGCTCGAGCCTCATTGTTTCATGTCCCGCGGCAAAGAAAAAGCTCAAGCTTGGTTCTACCAGCGCCGGAGAAAAACACACACGAGCGAGCGCGCGCGCGCGCACGCACACACACACACACACACAGACTCGCGCGCACACACCACCACCACCGCTAAACCCCCCACCCCCCCGCGCGCTCCCCTTTCCGCGCGGGAGAGCTTTGGGGAGCCTCGTTCGGCGTTGGCGGGGCGGCTGTGTCTCGCGCGGATCGATGTGGGATCAATGGCTCGCGCTGACTAATAGCCAGAGAGCGCCTTTGATCTCGCGACTGAGAGATCAAAACCCCGCGCGAAAGGGAAAGAGAGAGAGAGGGGAAGAGGAGAAGGAACAGAAAGCGCGCCGGCGAGCGGACCTTAAACTTCACACACGCGCACACACGCGCGCGCGCGCACACACACACACGGTCTTGTCGTGATGAGACATGGACATGTCCTGTGAAGACCCAGGTCATTTGCTTTAGTGCATGAACCTGAACTGTTCATGGGTACTTTGACACAATGGTGGACGGTTGCTTTGTCGAGTGAGATTGGATGGTATCAGCACTGGGGCTGGTCAGTTGATTTTGATTTAGAATTGAATAGTATTGTTGGGAGAAGCCCAGTGTTGGTGTTAAATTAAGGCCAACATGCATAACATTGTACAGTATTCGTTTTAACACTATTAGGCTTTAGGAACATTTAATTGATTTAACATTACTGCTATTGCTGTGAAAACCATCATTAACCATTTTGCTTCCTGGAAGTGGCAGTTCTTTAAGGATTTAAAGTTCCACACATGTGAAATTAATATTCATATTTTATACCTAAGTTATATGCATTCAATGTCTTTGATTGCAAGTGAACGTAAATGAAAGAAATAACTTGCAAAATTATGGATACATTTTTGCAAAAGACTCATTTAAACACTAGAACTATTACTTATTTCAGACTTGTTGATAGTAAAGAGATAAAACAATAATAAGACACTTTAATTACAACACATTTCAAGAAAGCATTGACACCAGTTTACCATCTTACAGCATTTGGGACACTGTATCTCTACTACCTGAGATAAAAACTCTAAATCTTCCTTCTTGCCTTAAATTGACTGAAAATTGCTCCCTGGTCACCAACCCTCTCTTGAATATCTACTTTCCTGTATCTTTCACCTCCAACCCAAATCTAATGCTTTGTTCAGCTAATCAAGACTTTCTGAAGGCAATGATTAGATGGATGAATTTAATTGTATCTTACAATTTAAGTTAGAATGTGAGGTATTATCGAGCTTTTTTTGAAAGCTTGTGTAATTGGCGTGCATAATATTACGCATTTTATGCTTTACTCAATAATGTAAAAGCTGAACTAAATTATGATGTCACATCCGGGAAGCTTTTGGCTTTGGTTCAACCTTACCAACCTTTCTGTTTTTTCACATTTACAGGTAGCATATGCCACCTTTATTGAATGGATGAAGTTCAGTTAGTTAACTGAGGATGGAATTTCAATGTTTAGGCTTACATTTGTTTCATATGTTTGCTGTTTGAAATGACATTTATGGCACCAGTTGCTCTCAGAAGTCATTGCTCTTCAGCCATCCCTCCTTTTTATCCCCCTTTCTTTTCAACCCTCCTCCCTCTGGCCAATGAGTTACTCTCTCTATCGCTCTCACTTCCCGAATTAACCACTCAAGAAGTCACCACCGACTCAATCAATAACTCATACATAAACCCTGCTATAATCGCTCCACATGCCTGTCTGTCTGCCCTTTCCACCCTTATCCTCCACCCAACTCTCTCCCTCTGTCCTTAATCTTTTCTACACCATCCAGACATTTGAAGTGCAAACTCTTTAGACAGATGCTAATTTCTCACTTTCTACTCTCTTTTTCTACTTTTTTATTACTCATTTTTGCATTTGTATGTTTTGACATTTTCCATCCACAAGCTCCTGCACTGTTAAAAGTGAGGGTTCTTTAGAGATACCATAGAGGAACCATTTTTGTGATTATGTGAGAATGAAACTTGTTTTTTGATTAAAGAACCTCAAGCTTTCACACTTATGAATTGTTCTAGCTCAGCCAAGAACCATTTAGAGCATCATCTTCTCAGCAACTTTCATCTTTCTTAAACAGATGGTCAACTTTAATAAAGACATTAAGTTTTGAGTAGACATTAAATGTTGCTGAAGAGCTTTCTCCAGAGCTCTTGATTTAAGGCAGGTCATTGTGAAAACGATACGATTTAGTACCTGAAGCTTAGTGGATCAATCATAGGAACTGTAGGTTGTATACGTGTAGTTGTGGGAACTCTATGTGTTCATGTCATGAAGTGGTTTCAAATGCATCTTTCTCTGAGGCCCCTTAGCTGGCTTCTCTCATACACAACAACACCCATGCATAACAGTACAGAGAGAGAGAGAGAGAGAGAGAGAGAGAGAGAGAGAGAGAGAGAGAGAGAGAGAGAGAGAGAGAGAGAGAGAGAGAGAGAGAGAGAGAGAATTTGAAGATTACAGACCCTTCCTTGCACTCTCTTCTCTCCGGCCTTCTCTCCCTCTCTCCCTCTGTCTCTCTTTCAAACTCTTTGATTCGGTGCAGCGGTTTGATCTGTGCGAGAGTGAGTTTTGTAAACACATTTTTCACGATCATATAGCCATGGGCAAGGGGAGAGAGGAACGCAGAGAAATGAGGGAAGGGGGGAGGAGGAGGAGGAGGAGGAGAGAGTTGGGGTGGAGGTGGGTTGGGGTGGAGGTGGAGGGGGCTGTGTATTCATGGCGGAGTGTAGAAGAAGGAGAGAGGGACGTTTAATGAGCGACTCCGCTGCAATGATGGGCACGCGGACAGCGCACGGAGGCTGTAACGCCAATAAGAGCATCGGCTTCCCGCCGCCGGATGAGTTGACGAAATAGAGTGTAACAGTGGATGGCTGCGCACGCCAAAGCCATGGCTGGTACGGCACCGGCTAAAATCGACATTTCCCGCTACTAAGCTTCAGACGACAATATGGCAAGAATGAGTAGATTAGATAGATAGATAGATAGATAGATAGATAGATAGATAGATAGATAGATAGATAGATAGATAGATAGATGATGGATGGATGGATGCATAGATGGATAGATAGAAAGAGAGAGAGAGAGAGAGAGAGAGAGAGAGAGAGAGAGAGAGAGAGAGAGAGAGAGAGAGAGACAGGAAAAGAGAGTGTGTGTGTTTAGGCCCAAACAGATGATACGGCGGGAGCAAATAAAGAGAACAGAGGCGGAGAACAGATTCACTATACGAGCAGAAACTAATAAATGCGCGCTCTCCGATCCTTCTCTCACTTTTCTTTTCTCCACAGCGACGTCCGGGCCTCCTAATTCATTTAACTTCGATTGCTGGAGCAGTAATAGGGGCTAACCCGCCGCCTCCATCGCCTCCTCTCCGCGGGACGCGCCCGACACAAGACCTTTCCAGTGATTCTGATAGTGAGAAAGAGACGATGAGCTCGAGGCCATTATAAAACACACAGGCCCATTTTCCTACCCTCATTACACCTGCTATCGCTTTAAAACTACGACCAGAGATATTATATCATCAAAAACTATACATTAATAATAATAATAATAATAATAATAATAATAATAATAATAATAATAATAATAATGCAGAAACAACTTATACATCAAGAGGTAGGTGTTGTAACGATGAATGATAGGTGAATGGTTGCCCTCATTAACGAACGTAGTTTCTTGCGTGTGTGTGTGTGTGTGCGTGTGTGATGATGATGATGGAGGTGGTGGTGGGTACTTGTTAGAAAAAGGGCATAGGACAGATGCTGGAGCACCAATTCAACAATAACCATGTACATACGCATAATATTAAACATCCTCATCGTCGCCACCACCATCATCATCATCATCATATAAAGTTGTAATAACAAGGAAATAACAAAATGTGGTGACGATGAAACTCAAAAGAAAAAGATGAATAACATCACTGCAGTGAAGAAGAAGAAGAAGAAAGTGTGAAAAATAGACTACATCAGTGTTATTGTTGTGTATTAAATGAACAGAGAGAATCCTGTTTCCACAAATGAAGTTCTGACACAAAGGGCTTCCTGAGAGGACTGAGGATTACTGCAGTGTTCTTCAGTGTGTTTTGACTGTTTATATGCATACACACTAAAACAGAGGTACTATCTAAGTACTGTTTTTTACTCAAAGGTACACTTTTCATATATATGTCATCAAATGTACACTTTAACCTCTTTTATACAGAATAGTGTCTTAACTGGTACAAAAACCATGGGCACAACAATGTAAAGGTACTCTAAAGTACAGCCCAGGCGACAACATTTGTACTCTCTTAAGTTCAAATCTGTATTTAATGTTCTTAATGTGTGTAAAGTTGAATGAAGAATCAAGTGGATTCATGGACAATCCTGAGATTTGTTTGTTTTACATTACAAAAGAAAGAAAAAATCCCAAATTCTGCTCTTTGCAGACTGTTGCGGACCCGGGGCACAAACGGCAGCCCATTCTTTTAATCTCCCGTTTACGCTCTTCTTTTAATTCCTCCTCACTCACTCGCTCACTCCTCTGCGGAAAGACGAATAGCTGCGAGCGGCGAGGCTGTTTCTGTCCACACAAGTGGTGTGTGTGTGTGTGTGTGTGTGTGTGTGTGTGTGTGTGTGTGTGTGTGTGTGTGTGTGTGTGTGAGAGAGAGAGAGAGAGAGAGAGAGAGAGAGAGAGAGCTTTTTCCTTTTTTCACTCTATCCTCCTCTGTTGTCCGGGGAATTGTTCTCAACGTTCACAAACACATTGCAAATACCCGCCGGCCTCACACTATCGATTTCTAATTAGATGGGAGGATAATCGTTGGAGAGAGAGATGAAAAAGGAAAGAGGGATGGCCAGATGAGCTGAAGAAATAAATAAATTAATACACTAAACCCGTATTAATTCAGCAAAAAAACAAGGGAAATTAATGGATAATAATAATAATAATAATAATAATAATAATAATAATAATAATAATAATAATAATAATAATAATAATAATAATAATTACAGCCATCACAAAACACATGTGGTATAACATTGCACATTAAGTCGTAGTGGCCGCCAGTGCAATAAAATAAAGGACATGAAATAACAGTGGATCAATTGAACTCCGCGGTTAATTGAATACGGGCGGGGGCGGTTACTGTGCAGTTAATGGGCTACAGGATTTTAACAGGAACAAAAACGTAAAATATACTGCAGCACTTTTAGTCGCATGTACAGTTTAAAGCGGTAAACTCGCTCATTGAGCTCTGAGGATGGATGGAACTGCAAATGCACAGATGTGGAGGAGTGTCGGTTTATACAGACTAGCGCCGCAATTAGGTCGGTTCGATTGAAAACTCGTCTCGAAATCGAATTATTCTCGCATGTTCCAGGCTTTACTGCGGCTGCAAACGGCCTCAACCACCAAGAACAAAGAGCAGGTTCTGGTTCATAATCAGTTTATTGTAGCTTGTCAGTTCATTTTTGAGTGAGTGCAAAATTTGAGAATTAACGAACGAACGAATAACTAAATACATACATTTTACGTGAAGGGTCCTTGATTTGTTTGTATACAGTAAATCTGCCAGTGTAAAATCAACACTAATAGAGTTAAATTAACACTGAGGGTGTCAAAATGTAACACTGTCAGTGTCAATTTAACTCTAATAGTGTTGATTTAACACTGGCAGATTTACTGTGTAGTGTAACCAACCAACAAAAGAGACAAAATACAGTACCAATCAGACCTTTGGACACACATTCTGTACATTCAGTGGTTTTTCATTATTTAAAAATGTTCTGCATTGTAAATTAATACTAAACTCATCCAAAAAAGAAATACATCTGTAATTATGCAGTAAACAAACAAGTGTTAAACAAACCAGAATATGTTTATATTTTACATTATTCACAGTAGGCACCTCTTGCTTAGGTACCAGCTTTCTTGGCATTTTCTCAGTCAGCTTTATGAGGAAGTCACAATGGCTTTCAGTTAACAACTGTCAAAAGTTCATTGTTTGCATTTCTTGCCTCTTAACATGTGTTTGAGTCAGTTGTGTGTTTACACTGAAAAATCTAAAACATATGTTGGTTTGTTTAACACCTTTAAGTTACATGATTCCTTATGTGTTCCGTCACAGTGTGGATCACTTTCGTTTTAATTTACAAAGGGAAAAAAATATAACATAAATATATTGAATGAGAAGGTGTGTCCAAATTTTTGACTGAGACAGTAAGTTGCAAATTAAACGACCATAACTTGTACCCTGGAGACAAGAAATACTCTCTTCTAACTGGTTGGCAGGGGTCTATTAACTCAGTCTTCATGTTTTACTTAAATACACAACATGACTAAATGTGTGACAACTGGGGTATAAGTGGGATAACGGCCTTCAAGATGTCCCACTAGGAATGGCAAAGTGGAGGCAATTAACTTTTCCAGAGCTTATTAATAAAAAAACGGAAATTATTATATAGAATTATTAGCCAATCAGAACACATGACCATTACTTAAGGCATTATTCATTTTTTTTACCGGAAACCACATGTAAGTGTATAAACACAACACTATCTTTTCTCTGAACATTCAGAAATGTTTGCAGATATCTCTTCTCTCTCCTCTCCGTTCTGACTTTCCAGTTTGACTATCTGACTTTTTGACTCTTTGACAGTGGGTGATAAGGGTTAGTGCAGGCTTGAGCTAACTAATTTACTCTAATCAAGCCTTCATCAGCCAGTCAGGGCGGCGCCTCTTCTACACACTCATCTACTTCCCTCTGTTCATCTTTTCACCTCTCCTCTCTGTCTACTCAAGCATATGTTAATAATCCCTCTCTCTCTCTCTCTCAACTCAGGCGAATCTACATCCACTTAACCCTCCTCTCCTCTTGGCTCTCCTCCTCTCCCTTTCTCTCTCTCTCTCTCGCTGCCATAATGATGGTGATTAAGTGTGGAATTACTCGGAGGGGCTAAAACAGTGACTGCCCTGACCCAAACTCAGCGCGCACTATCAATCTTTCAGCCGCCTCGCCGTGCCTATCTTCCACGCCGCTGCCTGTGTCGCCCCCTGTCTCTGGCTTTATCTCGCCTGATATCTCCGCCTATCGCCCTCATCCTCCTCATCCTCTTATCTTTTCCCACACTTTTCACGGCGCAGTCTCTTTCCTCAGCTCGCCTCTTGCTGGTGAATTCACTGGCTGCTGTCTGCTCCAGTGAATTGGCCCTGCAATTTATCTTCAGCCACCTGTTCCAACACTCGAGCTTTATCTCTGTAGAAGAGAGAGTGCTAATAAAGGTGAAAGCTTTGATTTTGGGATTTTTGGATTCATATACGGTACCAGTCAAAAGTTTGGACACGCCTTATCATTCAATGTTTTTCTGTTCTTTTTTGTAAATTAATACCCTGTACTGGTCAAATATGTTTTACTAACGTGAAAGAGCAGTGATAAAAGCATTTAACTGCCAGTTATACCATGTATGATTTTGCATGTGACAAATAAACTTTGATTTGAATACTGAAGTCATCCAAACTATGAAGGAACACATAAGGAATCATGTAAACTTTAAAGTGTCAAACAAACCAAAATATGTTTTATATTTTAGATTATTCAGACACACAACTGATGTCTCAAACACATTAAGAGGGTAAGAAAAGCAAGTCATGAACTCTTGACAAGACACAGCTGTTAACTGAAAGCCATTCCAGGTGACTACCTCATAAAGCTGACTGAGAAAATGCCAAGAAAGCTGCATCTAAGCAAGAGGTGCCTACTTTGAAGAATGTAAAATATATATGTATTTCTTCATAGTTTCGATGACTTTAGTATTAATCTATTTAAACAATTAAAAAAAAACACTGGATGTCCAGAAGGCGTGTTCAAACTTTGGTACTCTCTCTCTCTCTCTCTCTCTCTCTCTCTCTCTCTCTCTCTCTCTCTCTCTCTCTCTCTCTCTCTCTCTGAGTATTGGAGATCTATAAGGATATCTTTTTCCGTTTGTTTGAAGTTCTCCTCATGTCTCATTACCAAAACCCTCGACTCTTCCGATAACGGAAACGGCAGGTCTTCCCTTCCTTTTCCTCATTCAATCAGCCTGCAACAGGAGATTATGCTTCATTTTTAATCTTCTAATCTTGATTCAGATGCATTGAACAGCAGCAACAATATTAATAATAATAATAATAATAATAATAATAATAATAATAATAATAATAATAATAATAAAGTTTAAGTTTTTGTTTGTTTTGGACTGAGTACACCTATATCCGGTGGTATTATGTTTTGCAAATAGAAAGTTATTATTATTATTATTATTATTATTATTATTATTATTATTATTATTATTATTATTATTATCATCATCATCATCATCATCATCATCATCATCATCACTCCAGCAGTACTAGTAGCAATACTTATTGTGATGTGAAACAGTGATTCTAATAGATTAATTCTAATGTCTCGTAAGTTCTGACTGTATCCTGAATCTTTCATTTTGCCACATGGAACAAATCTGTCCGTTTCTTTCTGCTCATGTTTTCTTCGTGCAAGGTTCTTCGTCTTCCTAAATTAATCAGTGCATCAATCATGACGCAACTCAAACGAAACCGCCCCACACAAGAGCTTCGTTTAAGTTTCACCAACAAGCCAGAGATTTCCTGCAATTCTTTTTTTAATGAGCATCATCAGGCCATGAAGATTCTATATAATCCACAATTTCTCAATTGTCTTGAGCTGCATATTAAACAGACACAGTTAAAACAGATCTGCATATTCAAATTATCACCGACAACTTTAAAAAACGTCCATTACATTTACAGAAACGGTTCCATTTTCAAGACAAAGTCTTGGCTTCCGCCCTCCTCAAAAGCAGCTCCACGGTTAAAGGCTTTAGACCACACTGTTATTAAGCCTGAGCTTTGCCTTAGAGGATACCAAAGATAAACCAGCAAGCACAACTGCGATCTCTGTTGACGTGATGTTCCTGTTGGGCTGGTTGAAACTATTTAAAACACTTTGTAGTGGTAACCGGATTTAAGGCCTTGTGGGGGTTGAGCGGGGTAAACCCCCAGATCCCGTTAGGAGCAGTGAGACTTGAGGGTTCCCATACAAATTGCCATTGACAAAGCGAAGGAGGAAAAGGAAATAACCCTCACTAACTCCATATCCACTTGAAACTAACCCTTTAACAAGAGTCCAATATCCACCATGTGCGCCCAAGGTGAGTTTGTTCACACTTAGAGGCCGCTTCCACTGAAGCTTTCAAACGTCTTTGCTCTAGAGCGCATCTTCTTTACTCTCACATGTATGTGCCGGTGCTTACGTTTGGAATAAAGTGCCAGTCAAAAGTTTGGAAACACGCACCTTCTCATTTAATGTTTATTTATTTATTTTTTCCCTCTAAATTGTAAATTAATACTGACGTCATCAGATTACGAAGGAACAAAGAAGGAATCATGTAGTAAACTTAAAAGAGTTCAACAAAAATGTTTTAGATTTTACATTCTTCAAAGTAGGCACATAACTGATGACTTTAGCATTAATCTACAATACAGACCATTTTTAAATAATGAAAAACCACTGAATGTCCAGAAGGTGTGTCCAAATGTTTTACTATACTGTAATCAGTCTGCATTTCCTTGTTTTGTGCAAATTAGACGAAGGTCCTCAGCTTGGAAATAGCTCAACGACCAACTGTATTGAACGCATGACAGACACATGTGCTATATATGCGTACTATTTCATTATATTAACACCATATCTCAGTGTTAAATTACTCCTAAAACTAAAACTTCCTCAGTTTTGAAACGGAATAGCTTGATGTAGCAAACACAAACGTATTAAGTGAATGTCATGGATAAAAATACTCTTTTTGAATCGTCATTTAGACTCTTGATAAAGCTTAACGTGGATACCATTATGGGCCCATTTACAACTGAAATAAAATAGTTCTGAGCAGAAGACCGAACAGCAAAACGTAATATTATAAGTTGATTCAAAGCTGGAGATTGATACTGGCATGGAAAGAGGCAATGATTGCTGGATTGCATGAGAGTCAGGCTGTGTGCATCCAGACGTGCTAAACTCGGTCCCCTCTCATGATCCACTCTTAACTCAATGTCCCCGTTGTCTTCAGGCGATCTCAAGACCTTATTTCCACTGCTGTAGCAACCTCAGCCCCTCCGACACGAGCCCACCTCTGCGCGTGTCAAATTGAATCTCCAGTCGCGCGCCTACTATACGCGCAGTGCCCGCGCATACTGCGCCGCGCGCGCGCGAGGAGGGCGAGATGACGGATTACTGCATTAGACGAATAATGACACCTGACACTTCTGTTAGCGCTCCCTTGGCTACAACGGCCTGCGTCGGTAAATAAAGAGCAGAGATGGGGAAATATACCGAGAGACAGACTAGGAGAGAGAGAGCGCGCGAGAGAGAGAAGGATGGATGGATGAAGACAGAGCATGGCTGCATGGGTGTAAAGGGATTGGGAGAAAGGAAACCAAATACATTGTGGTGGAAAAAACAGACATGCAGTAAGGTTGATATATGTAAAGAGACGGTTCTCTTTGCGCTCTGTTTAAATAGCTTTCATTTGGTCTCCAAATCAATCAAGATGCTTTAAAGTAACATTATAGGAAGTTCAAATTGTAAGATTATGTGTGTTATGACCTGGAGCTGAGCCTTAACTGATCACCCGTAGAACGACAAGATCTGTACAGGCTGGTTATTGCACAACACAATATCCGCTTGCATACCTGTTAAAACATGATTTTGGAAATACAGTGGGAATACCATGCTTCAATACAATGGAACGTCAGGATAAAGAGTATCCTACAATGGTGAAGCTAGAGTAATACAACTAGTAATCTAGTTTTACTATTTTACATCAACACTGGATACTATGATACTACTACATAAATAGATTCAGCAGTAAATACTGTTGGTACATTAAACTCATACAAAACAGATTATCAGGTCTAAACACAATATATGTAATACAGGCATGTTACAAGAAAACCAGAATGTACAATACATAATGATAATTCAGGAAATATTATGGTATGTGTGGAAAGTATAGTGGTTTAATTGTATTTTAAATAGGGCTACTTTTAGCAAAATTTATAATGGCAATTATTTTTTGCCAATATTGATATCACAATTATTGAACTAAATTACTCATTGATATCCAAGGAATCATGCATTTAATTTTAACAGTGTTTTGTCTTGAACTTTAAATATACAGTACAAAAGTTTCTCATTTAATATTTGTATTTATTTTATTTTATTTTATTTTTTTCCTACAATGTAAATTAATACTGAAGTCATGGAGACTATGAAATGACACATAAGGTATCATGTAGTAAACTTAAAAGTGTTAAACAAACCAAAACATGTTTTAGATTTTAGATTCTTCAAAGTAGACACACAACTCCTGTCTCAAACACATTAATAGGCAAGAAACAGGCAGCTGTTAAGCCATTCCAGGTGACTACCTCATAAAGCTGACTGAGAAAATGTGAAGAAAGCTGTCATCTAAGCAAGAGGTGCCTACTTTGAAGAATGTACAAATATAAAACATTCTGGTTTGTTTAACACTTGTTTGTATACTAAATAATTTCAATGTATTTGTTCATAGTTTGGATGACTTTAGTATTAATCTAAAATGCAAACCATTTTTAATAATGAAAACCACTGAATGTCAAGAAGGTATGTCCAAACCTTTGACTGGTACTTTATTTTGATAATCTTGTTTTTAGAGTTTGTGGAAGTCAAAATTACAATAAAAAAATGCACAACCTTACTATTTAATATTATATTGAATTGTACCACGATAATACAGTTCTGCAACCATAGTAGCACCATGTTTTGTAAGAGAAGGAAATTATCTCCTTAATGAAATCAGGTGTTGTTGAAAAACACTTATACATTTAGACACAATAGCCTTATAAAAGGCATATGTAGACTAATTCCACCAGGTTGCTAATTCAGGGTTGTAGTTTAGTACCAGATAAGAGTCAAGTCATGTCATGATCAGTTCTGGATTTGTGAATATCTCTGAAAGAGTTTTACTTTATAAAGCTCCCCAACAGACAAGAATCTTATTGTGAATGCAACAAAGAGAAATCTCTCAACTATACTGGTTGCCTACCTCTCATATACAGGACTGTCACTGGGTGTATTACCTTTCCTGTCATTGGTGTGGTACATAGTAAACATATTAATTCCAGGTTCTGATGTATTTCAAAGATGCATTGACTCCACATAATCTGTCCTAATGCTGGTATTTTACATCTATTTCACTGTTTAAAATACATTGATTAAATGTACCAGCCCAAAACATCTTAGTATGAATTCTGGCAATCTCATACACTTGTTTGAAATCATCTACTGTGACCCAAGTTCAGTCACTCAAGAAGACAAGTACTGAGAATGGGTAAAATATCTTTTGATCTTCCTCAGTGTAACTAAAAGGCATTATAGCTGCTGACTTGCCTTGTTTTCAGATTCCTGGAAATAAAGTTACTTCCAGACTTCACACTTGCAGAGTGTGAAGTCCTGAAGAAAGATACAACTGAAAAAGTTAAGTGAAGTTTCCATCTTTAGTCTTTGTAGACTTTAAGTAATTTGGGAGGCAGTATACAAAACAGTGCTAAGGCCATAAGTTTCCATTTCTCTGATAAAATTTTCCACCACAATCCAATAATCAAGCTATAATTTTCCTTCAGTAAATCAGTTCACATTATTGTTGTATGTCCAGAATGCAACAATAGTGCCATTTAGCAGACTGGCAAAAGGGCATCAAGTTTTATTCCTAGTGTAGTTAAGTCATAATACAACATGGGGGCAGCCATGGCCTAGTGGTAAGGATCTGGTCTTGTGACCAGAAGGTCGCTGGTTCGATCCCCAGACAGGACATGACTGAAGTGCCCTTGAGCAAGGCACCTAACCCCCTAACTGCTCCCCGGGCGCTGGTGGATAAGGGATTGGGGCACAAATTCTCACAGCCTAGTGTGTTCACTTGTGTGTGTGTGTGTGTGTGTGTGTGTGTGTGTGTGTTTCACTGCATGAATGGGTTAAATGTAAAATTCCGTTGTGTGAAAAATCACATTGGCTAAATTGGTTGATCTTAATTTTAATCTTAATAGGCAGTCACTTCCATTAGCACCACTAATCTGTGAGGAAACAAAAAGCCATTCGTATGAAAGAATGAACATTACATTTATATAGAGCCTTTCTCAATCCCGAGGATGCTTCACAATTAACACAATCATTTACACATTTGGACTTCAACCAGACACATTGTCGAGCAGCTAATTTTGCACAGTGCACTGTCAACCGGAAGCAACCATCCACCTGGAGGACTGCATCGAGCACTAGGGTACCTAATTGGCACCCAAGAGAGAGTGCCAACCATATCTGGGCATACACACATATAATCAAACTCAGACATACACATTCATTTACACACACCAGGATAATTTATCCATTCACCTGATCTCCATATTTTTGGACTGTGGGAGGAAACTGGAGTTCTCAAGTCTTCTCACAGACATTGTGAGAATATGGAAAATGTAAATGCTTGTATGAATGTCTTTAAATCTTGCTGCCAGTAATATTTATGACAGTATACTAAACTGGGCCACTAAACATTCAACAGATTGTCAGATTAGACCTAATTTAGATCCATTAAGTCTCTTTAATGAGAAGTTTTATTTTGTTACTTGAATCAGACATACTCTTTGAATATATCAGCATATAAATGCACCTGTTTGATCAGTGAACAAAGACTGAGATTTCTTGACTAAAGGAGGTGGTAGGATAATATGAGATGGGTGATATTCAATTTAGCACTTAGACATCATAGTAAAATAGTTGGCATCCTAAAGTGTCACATTCTATCTTTCTATCACATTCTACAGCTTTTCAAATGCCCATATCATTGAATAATCTTTTTATTTTATGTCATATAATGATCCCAGTTTGGAATAAAAACTTTGTGGTAGTATTCTTATATAATTTAGAGTTATATTTCCAATCAACTATTTGTTTATAGGCATGTTTTACAATGTGGACATTTAAATGTTTGCATAGACACCCATCCAATGTTGTCTCATGTTAAAGTTCTTTATTATTGTATTGCTAATTCATGTAATTCAGCTTAATGTAACATGGCTCCCCAAAATGACTTACTGTTCCATTCTCCAAAACAAAATTTAGCTAAAAGAAAGAAAGAAAGAAAAAAAACATTCACAGTCCACAATCTTTGAGCTACTCATTCTTGGTTGGTCTGTTGTTTATAAGAAGGGTGATTTTACTGGCTTTTCATATATGAAACATCTTAAAGCAATAATTTGTGCATAAAAAAGTATCTACAATAATTACATTTAATTGATTAAAAAATAATTACCACCCATGCAACACTATAGCTGATTGAGATTCTAAGGTTGTACAAAACCTGCAATCTAAGCAAACTAGTTGGGCTTGATTAAATAAATCAGA
The DNA here is from genome assembly GCA_036984385.1 of Crenuchus spilurus. Taxonomy (NCBI): domain Eukaryota; kingdom Metazoa; phylum Chordata; class Actinopteri; order Characiformes; family Crenuchidae; genus Crenuchus; species Crenuchus spilurus. Next base: position 3,403 of record BRDA01073510.1, on the reverse strand, counting down.
GAAAATAAATGAAAATTTGCTTCATTATATTATCCTGTGTTCCATGAGGGCTTCTCAAAATATAGATTTGTCTTAAAAACCAGTGATTACCTTTCAGGACTGTGCTAGCCATTTCTCAATTGTGAAACTTTTTTTTGTTGATCTACTGTGTTTTTAAGTGCAGAACTGCTCCTGATGTGGAATTTTGTGGTATTTGTAAGTCCCTGAGAAAGAAGTTTTAGTGTGATAGCCTATAGTACTGCCAAGATAACTTTACTTTATAACATTCATCTCCATTTGACTATCCTTACTCTGTCCACCAGAACACAATTATATTTATGCTGATCACACCACCTTTGTAATACACCTGCCATGAAATGCCAGTTTCTGAAGTCCAGGTTCTAGAATACAATTTCCTGCAGCAAAGGGCGTGTGTTAAACTTCATATAAAAATTATTTATTTGGTACTGAGTTAAATCAAGTATATTGTGATAAAGTATTTTGTGATACCTAAATGTGCTAAAGGGCTACATTGTCAGAAAAAAGCACTGAACCATCAGTTTTTTTGTCACTGGATGATTCCCATAAGTTCCTTTAGTTAGGTAACATGCAGTAGCATACAAAGGTTTGGGCATTCCTATTCAAAATTACTCTTACTGTGAACAGTAAAGCAAGTTGAAGATGAAATGATCTCCAAGATGCAAAAATGAAACACATTTTTACATTTTAAGCAATACCATTGTGTTTTGGTTTTGTACAATATAAGAGTGAAAAAACAGAAAAGAGTACCTTGCAAAAAGTGTGGGAAGCCTAGGAGAATTGAGGGCTCAGATAACTTTGACTGAAGTCACAGACCTTAAGTAGCCTGTTATGGTTGTGACTTTTTTGCAATCATTGTTAGGAAATGCCAGGTGAAAATTAAAAAAAAAACTTTATATACTCCTATAACCTCTAACCTCCTCTAACAGTAGCCATTGGTTCTTCTAAGCAGCTGCCTAGCACTCTGAAAATGGTCTAGTCCTAGTGGTTAGGGATCTGGTCTTGTGAGAAGGTTGCTGGTTTGATCCCTAGGCAGGTCATGAGTGAAGTGTGCTTGAGCAAGGCACCTAAACTTCAACTGTACATCACTCTGAATAGGAGCATTTGCTAACTGCCTCAAATGTAAAGTGGTTTAGACGAACAAAGCAGGAGAAGGCTTTAAGAAGATAGCAAAGTATATTCAGGTTGCCATTTTCTCAGTTCTAAATGTAATTAAGAAATGGCAGTTAACAGGAAAAGTGGAGTCCACGATAAAACCTGGAAGACCAAGGAAGATTTCAGAAACAGCTGCTTATTGGATTGCTAGAAAGACAAATCAGATCTTCTGCTTGACAGCAATAAACCTTCAGGAAGATTTAGCAGACTGTACTGTTCAGTGACACCTGCACAAATATGACCTTTATGGAAGAGCCATAAGAAGAAAATGTTTCCTGCATCCTCACCACAAAATTCAGCTTCAGAAGTTTGCAAAAAAAAGGAATGAGAACACCTCTCCAACCACTAAAAAGGGGGTGGATCAATTATGCTTTGGGCTTGTGTTGCAGCCAGTAGCACAGAGTACATTTCACAGGTAGAGGGAAAATTGATTCAAGTAAATTCTGGAAGCAAACATAACATCGCCTGTAAAAAAGGTGGATAAAAACAGGATGGCTTCTACAAATGCATAATGATCCTAAACACACCTTAAAATCTAGATTTCTTCAAAAGGTGCAAGCTGAAATTTTTACCATGCCCCTCACAGTCCTCTAATTTGAACATAACTGAAAATCTCTGGATAGACCTCAAAAAAGCAGTGCATGCAAGATGGCCCAGGAATCTCACAAAACCATAAGACTTTTGCAAGGAAAAATGGATAAAAAAAACCCCGTAAACAAGAATTGTAAAACAATGGCTGGCTACAAAAAACATTTGCAAGCTGTGATACTTGCCAAAGAGGGTGCTGCTAGGTACTAACCATACAGGGTACCCAAAGTTTTACTTCAGGACCTTTACCTTTTTTTGTTGTTTTGAAAATGTAAAAGATTAAAATAAAATGTAGTTTTCTCTTAAAATATAACCCTGTAACTTTATACCGTTTGGAATTTATTTCACATTTTGGAATATATTTCTTTATCATATAAAAAGACTTATTTAAAAACAGTACTCATTGCAAATTTTGACACAAAAATACTTATTTTTTGCAAAATTATGGAATATCTACATTTGTGACAGATCATTATACTATATTTAATCCATTACATTTACAACAGAAGATGGTACAAGTTGAATATCATTTATCACTGTGCATTCAGTTCACTGTGGGTTCTATATAAGGCAATGGTTCTACATCCATGCATAAATAAAAAATTAGAATATTATGAAAAAGTTTATTTCTGTTCAAAATTTACTTCATAAAGGAGAACTGTCAAAAATTTTATATTCAATACATGTAAATATGCATATTTCACGCCATTTTATGTTTTCATGTTGACAAATATAGCTTATAGCTTTGGGCGGCACGGTGGCTTAGTGGTTAGCACGTTCGCCTCTCAGCACTGAGGTCTTGGGTTCGAGTCCGCATCTGAGCGGAGTTTCCATGTTCTCCCCGTGTCCGCGTGGGTTTCCTCCGGGGTCTCTGGTTTCCTCCCACAGTCCAAAAAACATGGAGATCAGGTGAATTGGTTACTCTCAAAAATTGTATGATTGTATTGGTGTGTATGTCTGTGTATGTATGTATGTATGCCCAGATATGGTTGGCACTCTGTCCTGGGTGATCCCCCTAGTGCTCGATGCAGTCCTCCAGGTGGACGGTCGCTTCCGGTTGAGAGTACGCTGTGCGCGATTAGGCTGCCACTTCTCACCGCTGTTTGTGGTTGAGTGTGTGTAAATGGAGTGTGTTGATTGTAAAGCGTCCTTGGGTATCTAGAAAGGCACTATATAAGTGTAACATTGCTTCCTTCCATAAAGCTCATGAAAATCAGAAATCCAAAATCTCAAATTATTACAATATGTCATTGCAAGTTTGAGTAAATTATTCTAACAGTATAAATATTATATATCTTTTGTGGGAACAATTGCCTAATTTCTAATACCATGCCACACCAGAACCATAGACAATGACAGAAAAACCTTACCTGGGCTAACGAGAAAAGTAACTGGACTGTTTGTCAATAGTACAAATGCAAAAAAATTTTGCATTTCATTTGTAAATCTACATAGCTGCTAGAGTCTGGAGGAAGAGTGGAGAGACACAAGATCCAAGGTGTCTGAAGTCCAGTGTAAAGTTTCTGCAGTCTGTTATGGTTTGGCATGCTACAAACCGGATTCCAAAAAAGTTGGGACGCTATACAAATTGTGAATAAAAATTGAATGCAATGATGTGGAGATGGCAAATGTCAATATTTTA
>BRDA01073506.1:0-13375 GCA_036984385.1 Crenuchus spilurus | reverse complement strand
ACATGGTACAACATGACCAATTGTGGATAACCATGCTGGAGATGGGTTTTCCCTCACACCTGATCCAGCTGCTGAGAAATTTGTACAGTCAGCAATGTGCAGCCGTCAGGACTGCCGATCACACATCAGCATGTTTCAGCGTAAGACAAGGAGTCCGTCAAGGATGTAACCTCTCACCATGTTTATTCAACATCTTAGGAGAACAAGTGATGAGGAAAGCACTACAGCCATTTATGGGAGGTTTCAAGATTGGTGGAAGGACTATTAACAATCTCAGATATGCAGATGACATCGTCTTATTGGCCACAACAAAAGAACAACTAGAAGAGCTGGTGAGTCACACTGAGAAGGCTGCAAAGGAATATAACATGCAGATCAATGCAGCTAAAACAAAATGTGATGATGAACACTGAAGATATACAGAAGATCACAGTCGAAGGAAGACTTCTGGAGCAAGCAGACTCTTTAATGTATTTGGGATGCAGAGTAACAAAAGCTGCAGACTGGGCCAGTGAAGTGAAGACAAGAATGGCCATGGGCATGTTGGTGATGGTCAAATTGACAAAGATGTGGAAAAGCAAGTCAATTAGGACCAACACCAAACTAAGACTGATGAAAGCCTTGGTCTGGCCAGTAGCTACATATGGATGTGAAGCCTGGACACTGAAGAAAGAGGAAGAAAGACGTATTCAGGCTTTTGAGAACAAGTGCATCAGGAAATTGCTGAAGATCTCATGGATGAAGATGATGACCACTGAGCAAGTCTATGAGATGGCTAGAACTCAAAAGGAGTTACTGATGCACGTTATATCCCACAAGTTACGTTACTTCGGTCATGTGATGAGGCATGCACATGAGAGCATTGAAGGAAGTGTTATGACTGGACTTGTGGAAGGAGTCCGAAGACATGGAAGACCAAGAATAACCTGGATGGATAACATCAAGACGTGGACTGGATCATCAAGTGCTACCCTGCTACAAGCAACCAGAGACAGATGGCATTGGAGAGAAGTGACTCGTCTGTGCAGCCTACCATGACGAAGCGATGACGGCGTATGACATGACATGACGACCGTGCACGTCACAAAGCACGTGAAAGCAGCCAGAGCCAGGGGCGAGAGCTCTTCGGCTAAAGTCACAGATTTCACAAAGAAATTATTCTTTTTTTACTTAGTCTATCACTCTTACACTCAAAAAATGTCAGTGTATGTATTTGTTTATGTACTATGTTTTGTGCTGTTCAATGAATGCAATTTTTACACAGACATCATGTCATTTGTGTCATATCATACACAAAAAAAAAGAAAGAAAAAAAAAGTGTCCTCCTTTTCAGAAACCAAAATCTGGTCACCCTACTACTTAATTGTCATCTCTAGACCTATATCTAGAAAGCAGTAGCTTATATCATGGCTCTGTTGTTTCCACCTTCGTCTCCCCACTCAAAGCCTTTTGCCATGTTGTTTTGCTTAGTGGATGTCTACAGAAATTATAAAAGTGATCATTTATTTCAGCTCAGAGCCTCATTTTGAGAAAACTCACTTCAATGTGAAACCCATTTCCCCCAACATGTGCCTGTATTTAAACAATTCCTTATTGGGCCTACATGTTTGTCTTAGAACCATGCTTTTGGTACTGCTCCCTTGTGGATAAAATGTGCAGTGCAAACTCTTGAGTTTGAAATCTGATGCCTTGAAGCTTGTAGAAGCCATTTGTCTGCTGAATTGTCTTTTGTGCTGTTTGTTGTAGTGTACATGACTAAAGTACTCAATAATGTCTAAGAGGTGGGAAAAGTGTCCTCAATTGAAAGTGGCATCTCAATTATAAAGCTAAAAAAACAGAAATATGAGCATCAGCAATGCAGTCCAGGTAGACAACTGAAGGAAAATAAGCACAAAACCTCAACTAGGACCTGAATGCAACAGCTAAAATGTAATTGATACTTTTCCTCACAAATATTCATTCCTGTTTATAGTTTACACTTTAAAGGTTGCCTAAAACAATTAAATGCGCTGTCATGACTTTCTGTTTCACTGCAGTATCAATACGAGGTCACACAAAGGCCAAATTCCACTAGTATTCCATCATTAAGAGAAATCTAGAGAATGCAGCCATGATATACAACAAATAGTGAGCGTCACAAACCAGGAACTGCAAACAAGAAAATAGCTACTGAATAGTTGGGGGAAATGTTCATTGACCCTATTAAGGCAATATTTAAGAAGTAGACATTAAGAATCTGCCTGGAAGTGGATATATATTAACCCACACATAGTGAGGAGAATGGTATGAGTGACCAAAGATTCACTTTTAATTTGACCCCAGATGGACGCAATTATCACTATTATTAACATTATTATTGCTTTACACTACAGCACAATATCAGACTTAACTGATTATGTAAATTTCTATCAGTAGTTTGATCTACCCGCCCAGAGAGAGCACGGCCAATTTTTCCTCTCTTGGGCCCCAGCTGTTGATGGCAAACAGCATGACCGAGATTCGAACTTGCGTTCCTCTGGTCATAGTGTCAGCGCCTTAACCCACTGAGCCACTAGGGGCCCCACCTCTAAGTTTAAATATTGTCAAAATAATTCAAAATGTATGCTTATTTTTACTATTTTTTTTATGTAAATGAGGTGTATTGGCCATACAGTCCAAATATAAATGTAAATTTGGTGGTAATGAATTGGAGTGAAGTTGCCTAAAAAGCTGAAACACAGAATTGGGTGATAATTTTATGCTTCATGCTTTTAACAGTTTATTAATATTTAATAATTTATAAATATTTTATTAGTAATTCATATTAATTTTATTATTTTACTATTAATAATTACGCCTAAACATATACATTATTATTAATAAAAATTTGTTTCCCCCCTCGAATCAATTCAGTTGTGTGTCACCTGGAATCAAACTAGTTGTGTCCCCATCACCTCAGAAATCAATCAATTTTGTCACTGTCACCGACACCACCTGCAACTTTTAAAGTTGTTTGGAAGGGTTGCCAAACAAAAAACATCTGCTGACAAGAACAAATAATCTACCATTTGCCAGGCATTACTGGAACTTACGGTGAGCTCATGGAAAGATTAGATAAAAAGAACATTTTGACAAGCCAGAGAGTATGAGGTAGACACAACGAACGTCATTTAGAAAAGTGTCCCCACTGTGAAGTATGATAAGGCATCTGTGACGTTGGCAGAGGCGCTGGACCAGAGCTCTATTAACCCAATGGGCCCAGAGTGCTCCCAAGAGGATGACAGCAGGTGGAATCATAGTACTAGTGCATCTCCAGAACTTTTGTGAAAAAGTTAATTTGCATTCATAATTGATTTAAATGTCACTTTAATTGTAATGAATATAAACATGTTTATTATTTTTTAATTAAATGATAAACAACAATTTTTTTCACTATATTATATTTGTATGTGGCACTGGAAATGAAAATTATGTTTGTTCTTCTAAAACTATTCACAGTTGAGCCATGGCCATCCTAGTCTACTGACCTAAATCCCAGACAAAACCTGTGGGATGAGATATATATATATATATATGGTGGGCACTGCAGAGTATAATGAAATATAATTATGTCAATATTCAGAAGGAGAGGGATTCATTGTGATAGAGGGATTAGTTGTTACTAAGATGTCTGATACACAAATAATATCTGGACCAGACAAGTGTTAATAAGCGTCATAAACAGTAAGAAATTAACATTTTCATTTGGCACAAACAGTGTAGTGAATGTTCTGAATGTAAAGGTGGGTGGGACTTGGTTTTACTTTGGAATTTGTGTCCATTAGACTTAGTTACTTACATTTATGGCTTTTGGCAAATGATCTTATCCAGAGTGACTTACACTTTCAGTCATGTTACAGTTGTAGCACTAGGAGTCTTGCCTAAGGACTTTTTTATTACTGTAGTGTGGTGTATGTGTCTAGGCTGGAGATTTAAAATGTACTATAATGCTGCCACCTAGAGGTCAACTGAGATAATACAGGTGTGAATTTTGTTTTTGAGATTCATCTGTATACCATGTTAGGGGAACACTTTATAATAATTTCATTAATAAGCCATTAACTAATGATTAATAACTGTGAACAAATCATTAGTTCATGAGAATTTGAACATGAACAAGTGTTTATAAACATGACAGTTCATGTAGTTACTAATGACTATTCATTTTTGTAAATGTTAACAAATCAATAGTAAATCATTTGTTAATGAAATTATCATGAACTAATGATTTGTTCAGTTATTAATCATTAGTTAATGAGCTATTAATGAAAGTTATTATAAAGTGTTACCCATGTTAGGTTTGCCACTCTTAATTCATTGTAACTGATCAACCTGACCTAGTTGGTACCTCTGGAGGGTAATGTAACTTCCTAACCTCCATATTTGTCTTCTCCATCCCACTGTCCAAGCCCAAAATAAGACACATAAATGACATCAGTCCACAGGTCAATGTGATACTTTATTCATAAACCTAAGACCATATATAATACTGTATAAATACTCTAATAGAATCTACATCCTTCTGTTATTTCAACAATAATAACAAATAGAAATACAATAATAGAAAAGCCACAAGATTATATTAAACAGGCTGTACAAAAATAAATAAGGTTTGGATATTCTGTACAAAAGAGAATACGTCATTAACACGACACCTTCTTGGAAGGCACGAGAGACTTACTTATGAAGTAGTAGCAGGAGAGAAGTCCCTCACCCATCTCCACATATGCCTTCTAACACACACATAGACACAGTCTCTTTCTCGCTCTCACACACACGTATACACATTCTCCTCAGGTGAAGGAACCATGCTCTTTGGCCTCTCTCCCTCACCATCTCTATGTTCCCTCATGATGTGGTATGGCTTTTGAAAACTGGCAGCAATATCAGCCTATGTACTATCTGTGCAGCTGTAGCTATAAGGAAATGCGCAAACACCTGTTGTGGTGTGAGATAGCAGCTTTTGTGTCTAGATGAGGTGAGATGTGGAGTGGGTTTGGCAAGAAGGCATCCATATGATATGTGCTAAGTATGCTTGTAACAAAAAGGCAGGTACACAGTAAATCTGCCAGTGTTAAATCAACACTATTAGAGTTAAATTAACACTGAAGGTGTCAAAATATAACACTCTCAGTGTTAATTTAACTCTAATAGTGTTGATTTAACACTGGAAGATTTGCTGTGTATTAGTAGTAGGAGTACCACTTGTTGGCCTTTAAAAGGTCTCCCTTACTTAGTCACAACTACTGCTTCCTAAGCCAGCCAAATGCTAAAAGGTTCCTAAATATTCATATCCCTATTGACCTCTTTTCATTCTGTGGATCCTCTCATATATTCCTATACAGGGAAGCAAAGCTGTCTGTCTGGTCCAGCTCAGACAGAAAGTACAAATACATAAACTCGTTTCTTTCATTCAGTCATACACTTTGAAATCACTCACACTCAACAGACCTACATGCATGACATCAGCACCTAAAGCAGCAGAGGTGGCCTATAAGTGTCCATATACTCTTCCTCCATCTCAGCTTCTTTTCTTGACAGGTACACAGTGTGCCAGCTTTGTGCCCTTTACCCAGTGTTGGAGGAGTGGGAGTTGTAGCATTAGATGGAGGCTGATTGCAGTCACCGTCATAAGGGGCCCTTTGGATCCCAAAAAACCTGCATTGCTCTGCTTCAGATACAACTAGCAGGATTACAGTCATTCAAGATAGCTTTTAGTCTTAACAGGTTCTCTCGGAACACAAGTGCAGCAGGGGTCGTGGCCGATCTTTCGCATTGCAACTGTCATGGGACAAGGTGCGGCCGTCATGGCCCACGCAGCGCAACGGACGTTTTCGGAAGCCTTGTCCGCATGTTTTGGAGCATGCAGACCACTCTCCCACCACCCAGGATGGGCAGGCGTGTGAATTACAAGACCGAGAAGACGGAGGACGCAACTCTTCAGGACAGTCTTTGGAAGACCGGCCTTGGGCATCTAGACAGAGGATGTCTCTCGTCTGCGTACCTTCGCCGCAGGTCTGTGAGCATGGTCCCCACTCACGTAAGGTCCACTCTGCACCTCTGATAGCGTTAATGGAATGTCGATTTGAGCCGGAGGGAGTGGACACAGGACGTGGAGCGAAGTAGCTGTACTTAACACGGGGTCTAGGAGAGTCACCCACTGACAATACTTGAACTGTTAGTGGCTCTGGAAGAGGAGCAAAACTACGCAAGCGCTCCAGAGTGGCTGAGGAACCACTGTAGCGCAGAAGTGCCCCTCGCAGAGGGATGTCGGTCTCCAGAGTTGTAAGCTTGTAGTCACCATTCAGTAGGTAGGAACCATCTTGCCGGCGGACTGCCAGGTAGCTATCCATGTGACGGTTACCAGAGGATCTATCCAGTTTAACAGAGGATCGCTGCTTGACATCAAGGTGGGTGGCACCAGCAGGGATTGTCACCACATCCTGATAACCAGGCCTGAAATGAAACAGACAGAGGTTAGATTCAAACCTTGAGACTTGGAAGCCAAACTTACATACTAGATTATCATTTTGTTAGAACATGAGGTCGTTTGTTCACCTTGCACGGTCCAAGGATCCTGACACTTTCTTGCAAGTGGATCCGTCCCCTCCACAGACACCGCATTTATCAAAACATTTGCTCGAGCCAATCACGCGGTCACATCCAGCCTTAACACACTGGCCTTGGACACATACTGAGGTGGAGTCAGGAGTACACGGTGTCCCGTCAGCCACCTGAGGGCAGCAGACAACCAAGTTTTATGTATCGTCCTTTCAGAAGTCTGAATTAAGAGACTTGATATATTTCCACACACTTGCAAGCACAGATAACCTATTTACCTTTGGCTTGAGAATGAAGAAGTAGCCTGTTCCCTTTGCTCTGCAAACCAGCTTGCAGCGGTCCTTGGGTGATATGCCAGCATACTTGGGCACCCACTCAACACCCTCACCTGAGCCAAATGACACCTGGGAGGAGATGTCATTATGGGCCAAACACTGCTCTTCACGGAAGGTTAAACCTGCAGAGGATAGAACATTCATGTTAGTTACACCTCAAGTTCTCAAACTGTGATAACTTTACTTAACATTCAAAGGACCGTTTGTCTTACCATTGCTATCAGGGCAGACTTCTGTATTACAGGAACGGTACTGAATCCTTTTACCCTCGCAGTATTTGCCTCCGTTCTTGGGCAAGGGGTTGTCGCAGTCTCTGAAAGAGTACTGCACACCACCACCACAGGTGCGTGAGCACTCACCCCAAGGTCCCCAAGTTCCCCAACCACCGTTGACTGGAATCTGAAATAGCAAGAGAGAAAAACTGTCAGACACGAATAAAAAAAGTGATTGAGGTCAACTAAAACTAACATTTTAGTACAAATATTACACCAAATGGTGCCTACCTGATAGCTGGCGGCTTCACTCTTGCTCAGACATTGGCCTGCCATGCAGTATCTGTCATGCCCACACGGTGTTCCATCAGCCCATGGAAAGTTCTTGGTCTGGCACACTAGCAGGCCATTTGAGGTGGTGACAGTACACCACAGGGCAGCACAGGTGGTGCTCAGGTCAGGGCAATGCTGTGAGTCCTCTCCAAATGTGAGACGACACTGGCGGTCAGCATCGTACACAGAACCTGGCAGAGCCTGAGGCAATATCTGAGGTTTCTGAGGCTTGTCCAGCAAACATTGGCCATGGCCATTGTCCAGAAAAGAGGTGACCATCAGGGCACTGCAGGGAGACCAGGGCTGCAATTGGTTCAGGTTGGACAGAGTAGAAGCCATCATGTGAGAACTCCAATGGTCACCATTGACACTAGCACATTGCTTAGCATCATCATGGGGCATGTTGAACACATGGCCTGCAAGAAAGATGAAGTCAAAGTGGTAAGAACGCAGCAAGATCCACAGTTTCTGTGATGGTAACATATGTTGTATTTGTCTATTTGGATTATTAAAATATGTTCTTACCCAGTTCATGTGCAACAGTGAAAGCTGCTTGCAGTCCATCATCCTCAATAATGGAGCAGCTTCTATCAGGATCACAAGCTGTGCCCACATCAGCCATGCCCAGTGTGTCACAAGAGTGGGCACCACATAGATCCTAAAAATAAAAGCACAAGAAAAATTCAGCAAAACTGTATCTGAACCTCCTCTTTTATGATTTTTCTTTACTAAATCTGGTTCTTACTTGTCTAGTGAACAGCACTGCTGTGTCATAATGCTCCGGATGCCGGTCACTTGGAGGGTTGTGCTGCCTTTGCCACTGGCAGAAGTTACGCAGGGTGAGGGCAGCATTGGACGAAACTTCAGGTCCCTGTTCTTCTTCATACACCACCAGAAGCTTCACCACAGCCAGTGAGATGGAGTTATGGATGGTTGGGTGGCGATAAAGGCGAGAGGCAACTGCCATTATGGTCAGCAGGTAAGGCTTCAGCCCAGCTCCATGGAACTCTGCCATTGACTGATCTGCTACTATCATGATCTCCAGATACCGTGGGGTGGACACAAAGCGACGGGATCGATGGTGTGCTGGAACAAACAAGTACAATACCTGGACATTAGTCAAAGAAAAGCAAATATGATCTTTCTTCTAAGTGACAGTCGTAATTTCTACAGAGATAAAACTATTTTTATTTATCATAATTGCCAGAATTAATATTTTGATTTCCAATTTTATCATGTTTTACATCAAAATGCCAGCTTTACATTGTGTAAAAAGATATATGGGCCAATAAAAGAGATCCAAAATTACTTAACATAAAAGGGTTTTATATGGACTTCCATTAAATGTTAAGAGATTTTTCCCCTTCTCTTGTAAAGTGAGCATTTTAGAGATACAAGCTGCTTTTCTGGCAGCAATAGTATAATGCTTTTAAAAGTAATCTGAAGAGAGTTAATTTGATCAGGTATTATGGGATATCTTTGTTAAAGTGGTGATTCAGTTCTCCATGCTATAAAATATGACTTTTGTCATTAAAGTAATACATGTATACTCCTCTACTCATGTAAATGGCATTACTAAGAATGAGTTGAAAGTAAGTATCATTATAACTAACATACCCTATTATATCTGAATCTATTCTATGTCTTTGTTTTAGCAAAAGAAAAAAAGTATGCCTAGAAGTGCTATCATCACTCAGCTTCAGTTTCCTAAAGTGGGGCTCTTTCAAGGGGGAAAGTTGGCAGAAAACTTGCGCCATCCACAATCCTCCTGGAGAAAATGTCTGTCGGTGCTGACCTACGCACGCGGTATCAGGAGGCGAGCTTACACGCCTCACCAGCTCAGACCCTCCCGCCTTCTCAGAAACTCTGCCCACCCTCCTTTTTCCTCTGCTCTCTCCCAGTTAACCCTAAAATGACTTTTAAAGTACAGGTATATTTCAAGACATTTAAGAACTGTTTGCTCCTGTAAGGAGCAGAGTGCAGAAACTTCGCATTCAGTGACAGCTGGAGATGTGCGGCAGATGCAGAGAGCCCCTGAGCCTGCCAAATTCAGTCAGTATGCTGAAAGCGCAGCCTGCATGTGGCAGTGTCATTGAGTTTATAGAGTTTACAGGAGGGTGGGCACAGTCTCGTAGGGAAAATTGGGTCTCCTCTAGGGCTGCATGATACTGGATAAACATCATATTGTGTGTGTTTTTGTGTGATATTCTGCAATTATGTGACATTGTTTGAAATTGTCTGCATTTTTAGATATTTTAGACATCTGTGGGATTAAGCTATAGAATGATTTATAGGAGGCACCTTAGATTGCTCAGAAAAGCATGTTGTAGCTCTTTAAGTCGTGTCTTTATCAGTATCGCGATATCAGTGAGTATCGCGATACCGACCTACAATCAATATATCGCCCAGCGCCGGTCTCAACTCTGTTTGCTCAGGCTGCTATCAAGTGCTACTTCGTAAACTATCACAACTCTTTTTAAACTTTATTTACCTTGAGAGCTCTCTGAGTTGCTCGCCTTATCCGAACTGCTCCCCATGGACTCGGACACCTTCTCCTCCTCCTCGTTGACGCCACACTTGGAGCCGGCGCCTCCTCGGCTCCTCCGGCGGATAATGTGCAGGTCCCCGTGCGAGGCGTTGGCCCCGGAGGGCTGGATGAAGTACTCTTCGCCGCTGAAGTAGAAGGCGCCCCTCAGGCCATCACACACGTTCACGGCGGCAGCAGATTCGGGCTCCCCGCGCACTGAACCCGAGTAGAAACAACGCTCCTGACCCGCGCTGTCCGGCTCCCGGCGGGCTTCGCCTTTGCCCACTTCGTGGAACACGAATCCGGGCGCCAGGAAGCTCCGGTCGGGCTCGAGCTCCAGCACCGCCTGCCTCCCGAACGCGTCCAGCTGATACACGAGCTTCTCGGACTCTTTGTCACGTGCCTCAGGGCTGAGGTTCTCGGTCTCGGTTTGGGTCACAGTGAGCTGTACCGGGACCACCGTGATCTCCTCCCACGCGCACTGCGCCACCGGTGCGCACACAGCAGCGAGGAGCACGCTCAGAAAACCCAACATATTCCTAAAAAGAGGTTCTGAAAGAACTCAGAAGTCCAACAGAAAGACAAGTCCAGATGTACGTACAACGGATAATAAATCTAAAATCCAGTGCAAACCCTCGTACGATACTGATCACAGATAGTGTAAAAAATAAAATAAATAAAAGATTTTTTCCTCGAACAGTAGACTTTAAGTTCTCTATAGTCTCTGCTGAAGTCTTAATTCCAACTCTCAGTCCAGGACATCACCCTCTCCTCCACTGCTGCTCCTTTTCTCTCAGCGTGCAGCTCCCGGCTCCTTATTTATGTCCGCTCGTCAGGACCACCCCCTTCCTGAAGACCCTTTGATCACACAGCCCCGGGCTCCTCGTGCGCAGCTCCACGCAGCGGAGGCCTGGAGCTCCGCCACCGGCATTAATCACAGCCGAGCGACAACCCCCCCCCCCCTTCACCAGCACCTCCACCCCTGAACACACACACACACACACACACACATACTATCTGTCTGTCTATCTGGTTTGCAACTAACAGAATTAGTTCTCACGTGTTATTTTATGATGTTTTAATATGTATTATTTAATTCATTATCTATCTATCTATCTATCTATCTATCTATCTATCTATCTATCTATCTATCTATCTATCTATCTATCTATCTATCTATCTATCTATAACAATACATTGCTTTTAGACACTTTAAAAGTTTGAGTGCTGCAGCTTTGCTGTGTAGGCGGGTCATCGAGGCTCTTAAGGTGGACTGGCCTGCTTTTCTGTACACGAATGACTTATTCAGACCACGCCCACACCGTCTCAGCACCCGCCCTCGCCGCGCGCCTTCTGAAACTGAGCCGGCGACTCTGGAAGCTAGGTACTGAAGGACTATTGGCCTGTTTCAAACGAGCGCCTCGCACTACACCGAACAAACGTATTTTGGCTGTCGGATATGATAATAAAGGCTAATTCATTTAGGATGAAAAACGTCTCGTGACGTCGAAGTGAAAAGCCTGGCCTGTGAAACGGGGACAAGTTGTACAAGACGAGCTGTACACACGGTCACAGTGAACCTTAATGAACCGTGAAGCACAGCTTACTCTAATGTTCCGCCTAAGACTGACTTTACTAAACAGAAATAATAACACGACGGCGTTCTTAACCACTAGTTCGGTTTTCTGGTTTTATTTTTGGGGTGGAAATCTTATTTAGATGTGTTGTGTTCATAAATATCAAAATAAAAGTTGTTTTAAGTGGCAAATTAAACATTTGGCAGCGTTCACTGTAACTCAAAGACATTTGAAGAGTTCTGGTCCACCTTAAATACAACAAGACCCTGACATTTTTGTATGACTGATATATAAATGTCCACCAGATGGCGGACAGTGATCATTCAAAAAAACGTCCTCTCACCAAACTCTAGTTTTTTTGTTCCATTGACTTACAATATATCCTTCAAGTATATATAAATAAAATCAAACAGGCAAAAAGTAAACAATCTAAATGCTAAAGTGTTATAGGAATTACAGTTTAATAACGTCACAATGTAGAACTATAACTTAGATCACACTGCCTCATGTTTAAAAGTAGCGTCTAAAGAAATATTATTTACAAAAATAGAAGGAAGCCTGCTTGAGATGTCCAGTGTTTTTAAATTAGATTCAACTTGTGCCAATGTGATTGCACACAAGGTAATATGACCTCTGCATTTAACCCATTCGTGCAGTGAAACACACACACACACACACACACACACACACACACACACACACACACACACACACACACACACACACACACACACACACACACACACAGACCCGAAGCAGTGGACAGCCCTATCCACAGTACCCAGGGAGCAGTTAGGTGTTAGGTCCTTGCTCAAAGTCACTTCAGTCATACATACAGTAGATGACTGTTGGTGAGTCACCTATTTGAGCCTTTTAGATTAAATGAGATGAAAATGAAGTATTTTAAACCATTTGTCCTACATCCCTGCAAATTATTTTACCACTAAAAGCAATATGGAGTCAAAAGCAACATGGCAGCTCATTGTTTTGTAAGTTACACTGCAGCGCAAATAGTGCAGAGGTCACCTGCACTGAAGGTTCCACTAAGACCCTTATTGAAATCAAGTTTCTTTTAGGAATCATTTATGTTTTAAGAACTTTTTAAAGACCTCCAATAACATTTTGCCTATCAAGATACGATTCTTCAAAGTGCTTTTAAGGGCTTTTTAAAGAGGCACCTCATTTATGTTTTAGAGTGCATCATAACCAACAGATGGCACTGCAACCTCACATATACCTTACACTTACAGAAAGTTGCACTCTGTTCTCTGAGTGATTCCACCTCTCCCAGCTCTGTGTTACTGATAAACTTTATTTACTGCAGGAAGAGCTTTGCTTTTGTGGGCCGAGAATACACAAAATATTTATGAACCATTTGTTATTGTGTTGTTTTAATGAATAGTACTAGAAAATAGAAACTGGAAATTTCTGATCTCTCAATTGGAAAAACATAACATAGTACAATGAGATTCCATTTGCTGCCATTTTGATTGTGTTAGCCATCCTATTAGTATTATGTTAGCCAGGATTGCTTGGTCCTAGTGCTTGATGCGTCTCCAATTAATATAGCGTAACATTGTTTTTGAAGGTAAAAACTGTATGGGACATGTCCCACCGCCCCCCTACCCCTCCCACTAAATTACATTTGCATATCTCTTGGGCTACAACTGTCACATTCATAATATCAAGCCTCTCTTGAACAAGAGACAGAAGTGTCTTAACTGGGCTAAAGAGAAAAAGAACTGGACTGTTGCTCAGTGGTCCTCCTCTATTCAGATTAAAGTAAATAAAGCATTTAGAGTCGTGAGGAAG
>BRDA01073504.1:0-12520 GCA_036984385.1 Crenuchus spilurus | reverse complement strand
CTAAGTGGTGGACATTTCTTTCTGGCTTTGCAGATTAAAACCTAATGTAAGACCAGCAATTGGACAGTTAGTTAGCCATCTATTCTTGTTTAAGTTGTGCTCGTTTACATTTTAGAATTTTGACATTACTTCACCTTCAACTTTTAATTCCACTCCAACACAGGGGCGTCACTAGACTTAAGACTGTACTGCAGCACAGCTGGGGCATAGATAATGTATGCGAAAAAAGATTTCTGCACTTATTTATATTTAAGAAAGCATAAATAGTGCTTTAAACTAAACAATCTGATCAGATTATGTTGTTGACTGGATCTTTGAGTAATCACCAGAATGAACTGATGCATTTGGCCAACTTGTGAACTTTACTCTAGACTTGTAAACCACTACTGGTACAAGCAAAAATATATTTTTAGTCATTTTTCTGGAGACAAGAGTATTTTAGCCAATTATAAAGGTAAAACAACTGACAAGACAGTCCATATTACTGTGCATTTTTTCTGTGAAATAAATTTGAATGGTTTAAAAATTTGGGTCACGACTTGATAAAGGACAAATGTACCCACGTTTGCAAAGTATTCAGCAAGTTATGTGCTAACGTTACGTTACCTTTAGTCACGTAGCTCTCTCTCTCTCGCGCTCTCTCTCTCTCTCTCTGTACACGTGAATAAATTATCATATTAATTAATGTGAATAAATTATCATATTAATTAATTAATTAATTATCATATTAAGTAGGGTGACCAGACGTCCTCTTTTACATGTCCTCTTTTTGAGACTTAAAAAACACGTCCGGGTGGAATTTCACGAACGTCCGGGATTTTGTTTTACTCAAGGAGCGTTTCATTCACAGACTAGTCTCGCCCTCCCCCTATTCCGTTCGGTTCGCTTTATTATATGTACTTGGGCAAGCAGGACACAAGTAGAAATCCAAGCCGGTTTCCCTGTAGACTGCCTACAAGCTCACCGTTTGGCTCTGCCGTTTCTTGCTAACGTGTGATTGGCCATCGCCGCTGTCACTCCCTCAAACAGCATCCGTTTTTACCTGTAAGTTGTTTACATGTTGCGCGTTTGTTCTGTCTGTCACGTCAGCTAAACATATTTTACTATCAGAGGTTTAATAACACAATTCATAAACATTAACATTTGAGTCTGTGTGCGTGTCTACCAGTCTGCAATAAGCCATCTATTTACATGCCTCTAAGTTGAACTATTATCAAAATAATTCAGAATTTCTGCTTATTTTTGTTCAAAAATTTGATATAATTACGTGTAAATTGAGGTTTATTGATAATGTTATGCTACATGCTTTTAACAGTTTATTATTTTTAATATGTAATGTATTAATATTTAATTTTCTAATTTTATTTATTTGATCATAATTAACCTCATAGTTATTAATATATTAGTATATTTTTAATAGTAACTAGTAATTGTTACAAAAATATAGATCATAATTTGTCAATATTTATTAATAATTAATAATAATAATACAATTTATGTTCAAGCAAAAAAAAAAAAACCCTGCTGAGGTGTCCTCTTTTTTTCCTCATCTCAGATCTGGTCACCCTATATTAAGTAGCCATGTGGGTATTGTGTTGAGTGAATAGAATTGCAATGAATTACTATATTAAGTAGCTATGTGCACATTTTGTAGTGTATTCTACATGTACCTAAAACTCTGAAGCCCTTGCAACATCGACTCGCTTTGTTCTAAATGCGTGAAACACTGGCGGCATCAGCTCAGGAGCACAAGCACTGGAAATGGTTGCCTAGCACTGCACAAACCTGCCGCTAGAGACGTCTAGATTTCTACGCTAAGTGACTGGTTGAAGACAGGCCAATAGCGTCTAGGAGGAGATAATACAGTAATAGTTTTTTGTGTGAAGATATTAGGAAGGATATATTAGTTTTGATTTGATAAACAACACAATGAAGAGGGAGGAGAAGAGCCAGACTGTACACCATAGACTGTAGCCTATATAAAAACTGCACGTGCGATGTTTAACAGCATCGCACAATCGTTGATATGAATATGAATAATTTATTAATTTATCTGAGGTGCCGGAACGCAGTACCGGACCGTTCCGACCCACTTTAACCCCTGATCTCATCCATCCTCATTAAATGCTGGAGAGTCTTGCCGTCAGATGCAGTGCAATTCCCAAACCAGACAGTAAAACAGCTTCTCAGGGTGGACTCTATAGTTCCTCTGTAGAAGGTGGTGAGGACGGAGGTGTCGGGTTACATTTCCTTAGTCGTCTCAGAAAGTAGAGACATGGTGGGGCTTTCTTACTTATTGAGCTTGTGTTGAGGGACCTGGTGAAGTTCTTCACCAGCTGAACACCACAGAGGAGCCATTGATGTTCAGTGGAGAGTGGTATCTCTGTGTTCTTTTAAAATCAAGAACCATCTCTTTAGTTTCTCATTAATTGTGCCACCTCCTCTCTGTAAGCTGTCTCATACACACTGATGAGACCTACCACAGTCATGTCATATGTGAACTTGATGTGATTGGAGCTGTGCATTGCTGCACAATCATGAGTCAGTAAAATTAACAGCAGTAGACTGAGCACGCAGCCCTGAGGATCTGCAGTGTCAGTATGGTGGTGCTGGAGGTGTTTGTACCAATCCAGACAAACTGAGGTTGCCCAGTCCAGCATCCAGTTGAAGAGAGATGCTCAGCCCCATCAAGCTCAGCTTTCCGAATGATAGTGTTGAAATAAAATGTAAAGATGCTGTTTAGACCCAACAGGTACCAGTACATTAATTTATTCTCAGTATTTATCCACCATGAAAACAATAAAAGAAATAAGCAATACTACACAACAAGACAGTGACTATATCATCTCAGAATAAAAACTGCTCTAGTGATTTACCCTCAATCTGAAGGCAACAGCATGTATACATCTTTATCTCTCTACTTCCAATAAGTTGTTATTAACACGGTCCTCAAAGCTATTCTAAGGGATTTTTTTATACATGGGATAAGATGCAGCATGAACAAAACAAACTTTGTGAATCTGAAAAAAAGATCAAAACAGCCTGTCATGTTAGGTCCATGTTTTAGGGTATCAGTCTCCAAATTCACTCCTTATAAGTTAGTAACTAAGACTTGGTATATCAGTTGACAAAGACTTTCCAAACTGTACATACAAACTGTTAATACTTAGTACTAGTAAATACTAGTACAACTCAATTTTTTTTCGCATTTGTACTTTCCCACTATTGTAAGTCGCTTTTGATAAAAGCGTCCGCTAAATGCAATGTAATGTAATGTACATGTTTTAGCAAACAGTGGAGATGCAGAGGTGGCAGAAGTACACAATTTCTTTCCTTAAGTAAAAGTCTAGTTAAATAAGTACTCAAGTAAAATTTGAAGTATGATTAAAATTATTTACTCAAGTAGAAGTAAAACATTAATGTATTTCATTATAAACAATTTCTAATTCATTTTTAAACAATAAATCTTTTATATTAAAGGTAGAGGTAAATAGGCTCCATCACAAAAATATGTAGTCACATGCTTTATACTAAGTCAGTTTTGCAACAAAATTTAAATCTATGTATACTCGTGAAATGACAGTTTGTTTCTAAGTCTGTAACACTTTAATAATTTTCATTCATAAGCCATTAACTAATGATTAATAACTATGAACAAATCATTAGTTCATGAGAATTTGAACATGAACAAATGTTTATAAATGACAGTTCATGTAGTTACTAATGATTGTATTCATTTCTGCAAATGTTAACAAATCATTAGTAAATCATTACTAAATCATTAGTAAATAATTTGTTAATGAAATTCTCATGAGCTAATGATTTGTTCACAGTTATTAATCATTAGTTAATGAGCTATTAATGAAAGTTATTATAAAGTGTTACGTCTAAGTTTATACTGTTCTTTTAACAATAATCTTATCTGAGGTAATGTGTATATTAGAGATATGTGTATATCAACAGTCCTTGATTTGAAAATGCAGAACTGCTAATGTACTATTAACCAAAGCAGTGTTTGAACCAGTACATTATCAATCACTAATGATGAACATTGAACAATACTGAAATTCTGTATAGTTTGTGTAAACTCACAGTGCAGCCACATTCTGGAGCCAGTTATCAGCCAGCCTCTCAGTATTATTAATTATTGTCGATGACACCATTGAAAAGGGGATAATCAAAATTCAGCTTTTTGGACATTTCTCATAATTATTATAAAATGTGTTTAAAGGGTTCTGCCTATGGTGAATATCATAACCATGTCTAGTCCCTTCTAAGAGTTACTCAAGCACCCCTAAATTGAGTCCAAATTATGTTAAAATGTACATTGAAAACTAGATCAAATTATTATTTTAAATAAGGCAATGGATATCGTTGTGTTTCAAACTCTAGGTCAACACTCTTGCTTTCTTTGGACTGTCCCTTATTTTTCTTGTGTTTGGTTTTGGCCTGAGCAAATGGTGCTCTCAATTCTGGGGAGTTGTTAAATACATTAGGTCCTATAACCTCCATCGACATCTCTGGTATGTATTTCACCAGAATTTGGTGATCTTCACTGCCTTCAGTGATGCTCACAATGCACAAGTTTACTCACTGTGATCAGGTCTCAAGATGCTCAAAAAATGTTGCCATTTGTGGACCAGCCCTTTGTCAGTTACAGATGGAAGCTGCTGTTGTTGCAAAGTTGTTTGACAGGCTGAAAGTAACCATTGTTGTTGGAGGCTGTTGTCAACAGCTGAAGGGACTGGAGACTCAAAGTTGCACGAAAGACGTTTATTAAAGGTGCTCGAGGGCACGAAACACGTAACTCACATAAACACTGCTGAACATTCACACACTAACATCTTCAATGAGCAACCCAGACAGACACAAGGAGGCAGTACTTATTGGGGAACTACTCTAGGAATGCATGAGGAACAGGTGAGCACAATCACGAAACATGATGAGACATACCGGGGGTGGGGACAATGACGTCAGAAAGCGGTGGGGCAGAGCAGCCGCCACTGGGGGCGTGATAGCTGTAGGGCAGATTGTTTCTATTTCTTGTCACTCATCTTGTAGACCAAGATGTTTACAAATTAGTGCTTGATTTTTTCTTTTTAAGTTCAGATGTTGAATTTGAAGTTA
The DNA here is from genome assembly GCA_036984385.1 of Crenuchus spilurus. NCBI lineage: Eukaryota > Metazoa > Chordata > Actinopteri > Characiformes > Crenuchidae > Crenuchus > Crenuchus spilurus. Next base: position 7,393 of record BRDA01073504.1, on the reverse strand, counting down.
AAGTTGTTTGAAATCAAATATGTCAGGAGATCGTGCTTATGTTCATCTTATAAAATCCCAAAAAGGAAGCCCTTTATTTAAGCCACTTTATTTTATTTTATTTTATTTTTTTATAAACATAAGGGCTTCCAAACAACCTGTCAACCATGTGTTACAAGCTTCATTAATATTATCCACATCAGCTTTTTGTAGGGAAATCGTGGCTAGTATGAATTTGTTAATTTTTGTAATATTTTATGGTATCATGAATCAGTATTGTGGATGCAAATTACAAAAAATCATGACAATGCCCAATGTCATGCAAATGATAAAAATGTATATTTATATATGAGCAAATGCATTATCACTATGCTGTTTGCTCTTAAATTTATGATAGCCCTGATGGTTTTATGATTAATCTGTTTTATTAGAAACACACACACACACACACACACATATATATGTAATGTGTGTATGTGTTTCAAATAAAACACCATTACTGATAAAGCACACTGCTAGCTTTAGTCTTATTAGAAGCTGATAATTGTACTGTTTTGTATACCTGTAGATGGGTTTCAATACAGCACTGTTCCTGATGGAATATTCCGGAAGCCATCTAAGGGTCAGAGTCTAATCAGTTATCTCTCAGAGCAGGACTTCGGTAGCTGTGCTGACCTAGAGAAGGTAAGAACATTTTACTGCCTCCAGTTCCATCTGTTTAAAATGACTGTTAATGATTAGTAATAGTTATTATAATTATGCATACTTTTAATTGGTTGAATAATTTTTGTGTTATCTGTCAGAATGACATTATAGAGCACTTTTCAAATGAAATAATAGAAAGAATAGGATATATTTATTGTGATTTTAAAATTAGTTTTTGTTTCACGAATTAACAGTGAAACAAAAAGTGAAAGTTTTATTGAATTTGACACCATTAGCTTGGTTCAAAGCCTTATGAGCACATTAGCCATTATTACGATTATGCTAGCATGTTATTTTGAATTATAAAGTTATGATAATAACTTTATAATATAAATTATTTATAATATAAATAATAAAAATAATATAAATATAATAATTTGAGTTATAAAGCTTTGAGGGATTTGTGTGAATTTATTTGACATTCAAAGCACACACCCAAAAATATCAGGGTAACTTCTGGATTATTAGTCCACATACTGTTGGATACTATGTGATCTACATTGTTAATTAGAGCAGTTTTCTCAAAATATTACAAATTTCCTATTTTGAAAGTTTTTGTGTATTTTTTCATGGGACAACACTATCAACATGATACTTGGACTCAATGAAAAATAGTCTGTGTGCAGCTTATATAACAGTAAATTTATTCTTCCCTCAAAATAACTCAATATACAGCCATTAATGTCTAAACCATCGGCAACAAAAGTGAGTACACCCCTAAGAAGCTACACCCCTAAATATCCAAATTGAGCACTGCTTGTCATTTTCCCTCCAAAATGTCATGTGACTCGTTAGTGTTACTAGGTCTCAGGTGTGCATATAGGGAGCAGGTGTGTTCAGTTTTATAGTACAGTTCTCACACTCTGTCATACTGGTCACTGAAAGTTCCAACATAACCTCATGGTAAAGAACTCTCTGAGGATCATAAAAGACGAATTGTTGCACTACATGAAGATGGCCAAGGCTACAAGAAGATTGCCAACACCCTGAAACTGAGCTACAGCTCAGTGGCCAAGATCATCCAGCATTTTTAAAAGAGCAGGGTCCACTCAGAACAGACCTCGTGTTGGTCATCCACAGAAGCTGAGTGCACGTGCTCCGGGTCATATCCAAATGCTGTCTTTGAAAGATAGATGCAGGAGTGCTGTCAGCATTGCTGCAGAGATTGAAGAGGTGGGGGTCAGCCTGTCAGTGCTCAGACCGTGGACTCTGGATCATTGTGATTGCTCAGTGTACTGTAAAACCTCCCTAGGAAGCCTCTTCTGAAGTCTGTACATAAGAAAGCCCGCAAACAGTTTGCTGAAGACATGTCAACAAAGGACATGGATTACTGGAACCATGTCCTATGGTCTGATGAGACCAAGATTAATTTGTTTGGTTCAGATGGTGTCAAGCATGTGTGGCAGCAGTCAGCTGAGGAGTACAAAGATAAGTGTGTCATGCCTACAGTCAAGTATGGTGGTGGGAATGCCATGGTTTGGGGCTGCATGAGTGTAGCAGGTGTTGGGGAGTTGAACTCTAATATTTACTGTGAAATAATGAAGCGGAGCATGATCCCCTCCCTCCGGAAACTGGGTCGCAAGGCAGTGTTCCAGCATGATAATGACCCCAAACACACCTCTAAGACGACCACTGCTTTATTGAAGAGGCTGAGGGTAACTGTGATGGACTGGCCAAGCATGTCTCCAGACCTAAACCCAATAAAATATCTTTGGGGCATCCTCAAGTGGAAGGTGGAGGAGCGCAAAGTCTCGAATATCTGCCATCTCCGTGATGTCATCATGGAGGAGTGGAAAAGCATTCCAGTGGCAACCTGTGAAGCTCTGGTAAACTCCATGCCCAGGAGAGTTAAGGCAGTTCTGGAAAATAATGGTGGCCACACAAAATATTGACACTTGAGGAAAGGGGTGTACTCACTTTTGTTGCCGGTGGTTTAGACATTAATGGCTGTATATTGAGTTATTTTGAGGGAAGAATAAATGTACACTGTTATATAACCTATACTACAGACTACTTTTCATTGTGTCAAAGTGTCATTTTGTCAGTGTTGTCCCATGAAAAGATATACTTAAATATCTGCAGAAATATGAGGGGTGTACCAGAGATGTGCACTCGAGTTAGAGACTCGAGTTCAAGTCGCACACGAGTCGTATACAAATAGACTTCAGACTTGACTTTAACTCATCCAAAATGACTCCCGACTCGACTCGGACTCGGTCCAAAATAACACATGAAAACTAAGTTTATTTCCATTGCTATCCAGACACAGTGAGCGAAAGTTACAGAAAAATAATACATTTGTGTATGTATACTTTTATTTTGTTGATTTGGGATACGACCCGTTTTGACAAATCACAACATCTGTCTTTGGCGCACGTGCGCGATATCAGGGAGCGGCGCCAAATGTAAACAAAGCAGCGTAGCATGGCTTCGGCGGCAGCACCATACGTAGTGGCCTTTGGTTACAGAGAATTAACAGAAGAGTGGCAACATGCAAAGAATGTGGGAAGCAAATTAAAGACACTGGATCGACCACATCAAACTTCATAAGGCATCTGAAAACACACCAGGAGAGGTTTGTTTAGTTTATGCTAGCCACTTAGCCATTAGCCGTTGGAAGTTATATAAAAATGTAAACAAGAGTCAGTGATACTACTGATAAAGTGATATTGCTTCTAATTTGTTCTATTTGAAAGTTGTAGTTGTTCATTATTATTCAAGATGTCAAGACTAAACTGAGCATGTCATTTTTTGTGAGTTAATATTATAAAGAAATACATACCATTTACCCAAAGAAAAAAGCTATTGGACTGTAAAAAAAATACAGCTATGTTTTGCACACAAAGTTAATCTGTTGTGTTTTTTATCTACACAGTTAGTATATATGCTTTGTGTATGCTATATTGACTTAAGTCTTGACTTGTGACTTGACTTGGACTCTAACCTGTAGACTTGTGACTTGACTTGGACTTGAATTTTGTGACTTGTGGCCATCTCTGGGGTGTACTCACTTTTGTGGTACACGGTATGTATCATATGAACATGGAAAGTTATTTTATTTTTAACTAAACATGAAGTATTTTTTGTAGTCAACATCAGCTTTGTTGTATATATTTTTTATTTTATGTTTTTATTGTTTCTTTTTTCTTTTTTTTTAATTTGATCCCTGTAGGAGAATGCCCATTTCAGTATCTCCGAGTCTCTGATAGCTGCGATTGAGCTAATGAAGTGTAATATGTGTTGGAGAGTTAATGATGCAGAGGAGGATGGAGACAGCGACTCTGAAATCCAGCAGCTAAAACAGAAGATCCATCTGCGCAGACTGCAGATTCGCCACAGCAGAGAGCAGCACAGTACATTTCAGCAATGTCAGCACACAGACTTTAAAAAATTAATTCCTCCAGTTTTTCATGTTAGCGCACATTTGCTCGGTTAGCCTATAAAATTTTTTTTTATTCTTTAGTTTTATGATGGAGATACCAGGCTAATGTAGCTACCAAGTAATGGAAGCTTATAGCCAAGCAATTAGCATATTGCAAACTGCATGCTTAAATCATCACACAGAGATCACATAGTTAAGTCAATTTGAGATAACAGAACAGCTCAACTTCAGTTGAATTCAGGTGCACAGTTAAAGGTCTAATCATAGTTTTTTTTGTTTGTTTGTTTTTTTTTTTTTTAAAGCAGTTTCCTCCGCTGACAGTGGCTCACCTCATACTACCCACAACTCGTTTCACCATTGTGATTCTGGATCAGCCAAAGAGGTGGAGGATTTAAACCCGAGAGGTAGTTCTCTCGTCTTCGTCTGCACTGCTGACCATTTTGATTTGGTTTCATCAATCATTACTGTGATGTCATTACTCCATTTGTTTATAAAGCACTGTGATTGTTTCGATTACATATATAATGTTGTATTTCTTGATACAGCAAAATGTAATCACTTTTGCTGATTGGATTAAAATTATGGTTATGGTTACCAATTATTAATTATATGTTATGATTTCCTGAGGATTAATATTTGCCTAATGCGCTGATGAAACAAAGGCTGCACCATCTTGTTACATTTATTTCAGCTGTCATGGCTGGGAGAAAATGAGCAATTTTTAAAACAGCAACATTACATCCAAAAAATATACAGGTTCGTTTGCTTTAGTGCGCTGTACAACCTGCAACCACTACCAAAATGAGAAAAGTGTTTTTGCATGTGGCTGAAAACATTACATCTAAACAATCTTGAAGCACCACAGGCTGGACAAAGTATCCTAACACTGGCTCTTCAGCAATGATGAGGTGTCTCATATTGATGTTAAATAAATCAAAATATTAAAGTTAGGGTATATTGTCAGTTAGTTCACACATTAGCTGATGTAAAATGCACATCACTCCAAATAAAAGCTCTTTTTAAACTAGCATAAAACAATTGTTTCGCAATCAGTGCAACAAAATCTGATTTTGATTCTGAAAATAATGCTGTTCATTTCTGTTTTTGCAGCACGTACTCAGTTATTTTGTATTATTACAATAATTTTGTATTGGGTATATCTAAAATATATCCTCACTGTTTTTTTTTTTTTTCTTTCTCAGATGCAGATATTAAAAGCAGTGTAACCCTCAGCAGCTCCTTCATCAGCTCAGAATCTGTGTAAGTAAATTAAGTCTGTGCCAGTTTTTCACTGTTCTTTCACTGTTAAGACAGATTTGCACTGGTACTCTGATTCTATTTGGTATCTTACTGAGTGAGAATGAAGTTGGTTCAGTGAGCTCTAATTGACTATTGCAACACTATTGTTCAGTCTATTTTATTTGTTGGCACTATTGTTATCTAATTTATTAATGATTACTGCTTACATACACTATATTTATACAATTTACATCCACAAGACACATGTAGATTGGTTGAGCAAACTCCCATGCATCTGTCAGTCATACTTCTCCAGTATCCCTGATAAGACTTTACCGGTGAGGCTGAAAAGTGTGATCCCCCTATAGTTGGAACACACTCTCCCGTCCCCTTTTTTTAAAAAAATGGGGACCACCACACCCATCTGCCAATCTAGGGGCACTGCTCCCAATGTCCATGCAATGTTGCAAAGATGTGTGAACCAAGACAGCCCTGCAACATTCAGAGCTTTAAGAAACCCAGGGCAGATCTCACCTACCTCTGGGACCCTGCCATTGAAGAGTTTTTTGACTACCTCAGTCACTTTGGCCTGAATAACCCCCAAGGCCCCCAGACTCTGCTTCTTCTCTTGAAGACATGCAGGTGGGATTGAGAAGGTCCTCAAAGTATTCCTTCCAATGACCAATGATGTCCCCAGTTGAGGACAACAATTCTACACCAGCACTATAGAGAGTGTTGGTGGGAAACTGTTTTCCCCTCCTAAGCTGCTTGAACATTTGCCATAATCTTCGAGGAGCTCTCCAATAGTCGTTTTCCATTGCCTCACCAAACTCCTCCCACATCCGTGTTTTTGCCTCAGCAACAGTTGAAGCTGCAGCTCGCTTGGCCTTTTGGTACTTGTCAGCTGCCTCTGGAGTCCCACAAAAGAATCAGGCCAGATGGGACTCTTTCTTGAGTTTGACAGCCTCCCTCACCCAAGGTGTCCACCACCGGATATGGGGGTTGCCGGGCTGACAAGCCCCAACCACCTTGGGGCCATCTCTGATCTGCTGCCTTGACAATGGAAGCCTGGAACACAGCACATTCAGACTCTATGTCCCCTGTCTCCCATAGGATGTGGTCAAAGCTCTGCCAGATATGTTAGTTGAAAATCTGTCTGATAGGTTCCTCTGCCAAACTTTTGGGCATCCTCCCCCTGCCATCTGATACAACTCACCAACAGGTGATGATTGGTTGACAGCTCAGCCCTTCTGTTCACCCGAGTGTCCAAGGCACATGGCCGCAAGTCCAACGATATGATTATAAAGTCAATCATTGGATTTCAGCCTATGGTGTCCTGGTGCCACATACACTTATGGTCACCCTTGTGCTTGTTAGTTATGGATAAACTGTGATGAGCACAGAAATCCAGTAACTGACCATCACTTGGGTTCAGATCAGGGAGGCCATTCTTCCTGATCATGCCTCTCCAGATCACACTGTCATTGCCCTCATGAGCGTTGAAGTCCCTGAGCAGAACAATGGAGTCTCCAGATGGAGCAGTTTTCAGGATCCCCTCTAAGGACTCCAAGAATGCTGGGTATTCTGAACTGCTGTGCTTAAGCACAAACAACAGTCAGAACTCATCCCAAAACCCAAAGGCGTAGGGAGGTTACCCTTTCATCCACTGGGGGAAAAAACCCCACACACAGGCACCAAGCCGGGGCGCCATGAGCAAGCCTACCCCTACCCGATGCCTCTCATCTTGGGCAATTCCATAATGAAAAAGTGTCCAGCCCCTCTCAAGGAGATTGTTTCCAGAGCTCGAGCTGTGCATTGAGGTGAGCCCGACTATATCTAGCCGGTATCTCTCAACCTCATGCACAAGCTCAGATTCCTTTCTCACCAGTTATGTTCCATGTCCCAAAAGCTAGCTTCAGTAGCTGAGGATCGGAATGGCAAGTCCCTTGCTTTAGGTCACCACCCAAATCTCAAGGCACACAACCACCATTGACATGTCATACGCCATCATCACTTCGTGATGGTAGGCTGCACAGACGAGTCACTTCTCTCCAATGCCATCTGTCTCTGGTTGCTTGTAGCAGGCTA
>BRDA01073503.1:0-11815 GCA_036984385.1 Crenuchus spilurus | reverse complement strand
TCAACAGTATCAATGCTTTATTGTATAAACATGTTTTAACACTACAGGTATGTACACATACAGAACACAAAATATAGGACAGTTTGCCATCTTGAATAAAATTATGAACACAAACGTTTTGACAGAAAAAAATAGTCAAATTTTTCAAAAATGTTGAAATTTGACTTTATTTGTAGGCATGTATGAAAATATAATATATTTAAATTTATTTGGTGATATGCATTCATCAATGGATTGGCACCCTGTCCTCGGCTTAGCTAGGATATTATGTAATGCCCTGCCCTCCGCCCAGTGAGGGGGTAGGGGACTAACTGCGTCCTTGATCAGGATTAAGCGGATAAGATCATGGATGTATGGATATTTTGTGATACTGTATCAATTCCCAAAAACATATGAATGATTTTTTATATTAGTAGTCTACATGCTGATTGCTGGTTTTAAGTTTTTTTGTGTTTTGTTGACTCTTGACCACTAGATAACAATGTCATAATCTATGTTCAGCCATTAGGCTCTTCCATTCATAAACAAATAGCATAAGCATTAATGATCCTGGCTGTTTTTCCTAAAATTAGAATTTAAAAAATCACACATAAGCTTATTTACAGTATCTCAGTATACTGAATCATAATTTCTGCATCATGATATGAACGGTATCTCCATGTTTCATTGCCTTTATGATTCTTTTATAAATTATAATGTTTAAATGTCTGCATTATATTCTTATTTCGAAATCTTAATCATCACACTGTTGACATCACTGTGTTTCTATCTGTGGCATGTCCATCAGGCCCATTTGTTTTATGTGTATGCCTGTTTGGAATGTGGCAGACTGGCTGGGGGACTAAATCTTCCTAACTGCCTCTAATGAGCGGGTGGCAAATATGACGAGCTGTTCCTGGCTGCTCTTGATTGGGTGTGTGTCTGTGATCCTAACAAGGGCACTTGAGCTGTTGACCGTTAGAATAACACTCTGTTCAGTACCAAGTCTGGCCTGTGTCCCATTCCCCATCCACCAAATGGTTCTCAACAACAGTTTGACTCCCTGCAGGATGAGCATTTGAATGCTGAGAAGAAATGAGATATTTGCTATCTCTCACATGGAAGGCTGGTATGTTAGAAGGGGTTGAGGAGTTTGATGCTGTAATTTGGTCTACACGTTAAGTAGGTGCCACATTCCCAGGTGGCAAGTGGTGACAGGCACATCGTGGTGGTCGTGGTGTGGTAACAATCAAAGCGCAGTCAAGGTTGAGTCCTTGGAAGGGAAAACATACCCCCTCCTTCAAAAAAGTGACCATTTCAAAGAGTACTTCTCTCTTCAGTCAAGGTTATTGTGAATCAGGCTCAGCTTGATAATATAACAATATTTGATCATTATCATACTGTTGTAGTGTTGCAAGCCATTTTTAGGCATAAATAAGAATAGAATATAAGAGAATAAGAATAAAACATATTTACATAAGCGTGTAAGATAGAGATGTTGTGTTTACACGTGAGCAGGTATTTCATTTAATGATATACAGGTAGTCCTCGGGTTACATCGTCCCCGAGTTACGACGTTTCGTGGTTACGACACATCTCCCATTTACTGTATAAAGCCTTGTTTCGTGTTTGGTGCGCGGCGGAAGAATACACGGTTACGCTGCTGTTTCATTTCATTATTAAATGTATTTTAAATGTGTTTTTCGATAATTACTGTGTTAGGATAGGTGTTAGGATAGGATAAGTGCTTACAGTGTGTTATTTATGTACAGTATTTACGTATGTTCCGACTTACAAGAAATTTGGTTTATGACGTGAACGTAGGAACGGATCAACGTCGTAACCTGGGGACTGTAGTTTAGTTGTTTGAATATAACAAGTAGTGTCATCAGTATTTACATGTGTGTGAGGTAGCTTACAGTGTGTGGTAGTATTCAGTATTTACAGTCTAATGTGCTTAAGAGTGTCCTAACAATAGCAGATTATGATATATGACTCAGTGTGTATCCACAGGAGAATATGAATGAATGACTGTTACACTTATAAAGCGCCTTTCTCTAACCCAAGGATGCCTTACAATTAACACACTCCATTTACACACACTGAACCACACACAATGGAGAGAAGTGGCAGTCAATTGCGCACAGCGTACTCTCAACCTGAAACGACCGTCCACCTGGAGGACTGCATCGAGCACTAGGGGGAATCACCCAGGACAGAGTGCCAACCAATGTTCCCTCTCATTTTTAATGTGTCTGAGCAAACACATTAACTCTCTGAGCGGTGCCTTGAACCACTGTGAGCAACATCGTGCACTCAAATCAAATCGAATCAAATTTATTTATAAAGCACTTTTTACAACTGATGTCACAAAGCGGCTTTACAGGGTTAATAATAAACCCAAAGCACTGTGGTCACACCAGCATCGCATCCATCCAAGTTACGTGGTTTATTAAAAGAATCTAATTACAGTATTTCCGTTAACATTTATGTTAGAATACTTTTAATTAAGTGCTTTAGCCCACTTACAATGACTATTACAAAAATCTGGTTCATGACCTGTGTGGTATGTTAATGCTATTGGATGTATAAATATTTCATTTTAACTATGGCAAAACATGAACTGTCAACCAAACCAAGCCAACTATAAACTCCAACTTTCCAACACACTTAATATTTTTTATTATAAAGCTCTGACTTGTATTATGAGTATGAGCCACTGTGCAGTTAGGGGGTTAGGTGCCTTGCTCAAAGGCACTTCAGTCACATCCTGTCTCGGGATTGAACAGGTGACCTTCTAGTCATAAGACCAGATCCTTACCACTAGGCCATGGCTGCCCCCATAACTGACACTAGATGAGCACAAATGTGATTGAGAACTTAAATTTAACTTTTTTTTTACATGACTTTTTTAATGAATTTTGTGCTGAATGTAGGTACTCCAGCTTATTTTGGCTTCACATGTTTTGCCTGTTCGTTTTGTTATTATTATAAAGGGGCAACATAAGCAACACTTAGCATTTAGCATTAGCATGTCTTCACTCCACATCGGCCACACTCAGGGTTGCCAGGTCCAGCAAAAATACCCAGCCCAAAGTCAGTCTAAAACCCGCCCTTCAGAAGCTTGAACTAGCCCAAAATATGTCTGAAGCAAATGACACGTTTGAAGCAAATGGCAAAACAACTATGCGAGTATGACTTAGTATTTTGTTTATAAGGGATTTATTATCATTAATAATATGGTAACATTAGTGTTTATTAGTTCTTTTATAACAGTTTTATATCCAAGTCAAGAACATTTAATCGTAACATAATTAGCAAAAAAAAAGGAACTGACTTTTTCATTTCACATTTGCAGTATTTGCAATGTGCCTTTTTCTCATAATTAGGAACACTTTTAATCCATTCTATCAATCCTTTTTCTTTTTCCCAGTCCTTGCAATACCCGTATTTCACCCGTTTATCTGGCATATTAGCTAGCAACTGTTTTCTCTTCACCTTCTGTCTGTCTGTGTGTGTGTGTGTGTGTGTGTGTGTGTGTGTGTGTGTGTGTGTGTGTCTCTCTCTCACTTCCGCTCCTTTTCACGCTGTACTGCCTTATGTCATTATGTCCTCCTCGTTCTTATTGTTGCATTCAATCTTCCAACACCCACTTTTCTTGTTGTTTTTTGGCAGCCACGGTAATTTTTAGAAGTAGCCCAAAAAAACGCACCCCGCCATGCTTGAATTTTCACCCACGACTGGATTTTCAAATTTTCAAGCCCAATTTGGCGTGTAAACCGCGAACCTGGCAACCCTGGCCACACCACTTTGCTAGCTAACACACATGTGTGGCGGCACGTAAAGACGCTGTCATACCATACAAATAAGTTTGTTAATCGCATCTTTGGCTGGAGCAGCCAGTCAGAGGTCACTCACTTACTCACATTCTAAAATAGTACAGAATGAATTATTGTTTATTTTATTTTAAATTCAGGTTGAATTTTTTTTGTGCGCAGCGCAGATTTTCTGTGCGCGGAGACCGTGTCAGCTTAGAGGGAACAGTGGTGCCAACCATATCTGGGCATACACATACACAGTCATTCACACACACATCAGGGTCATTTTTTTGAGTAGCCAATTCAGCTGATCTCCATGTTTTTGGACTTTGGGAGGAAAATGGAGTGTGCAGAGGAAACCCATGCAGACATGGGGAAAACATGGAAACTTCACCCAGATGGTGGCTTGAACCTAAGACTTCAGCGCTGAGAGGCGAACATGCTAACCAGTAAGCCACCATGCCGCCCAATAGAGGTCTGCGCGGGACTGATTTTTTAGTCCCGCTCCCGCCATAAAATCGTCATATTTGGTCCCGCTCCCGCCCGCCACATAAACATGTCTGCCCGCTCCCACCTGCAGTACTCATGGGGGTGGGGGTGGGGGCAGGGTGTTCGCGCGCGTGTGAGTTTAGTTTGTCCTCCAGTGTGTGTGGGATGCACAAGCAGTCTCTTTCAGAGACAGAAGGAGGGAGCAGATGTTGCTGGATTGGTTCTGGGTTGGATGTAAGATCCGGAGATACTGAGAAAAGACCTGGAGTTATTGCTCCGTAGCTCCACCCTAGTACCGCCCTGATCCTCACATCAATCTGATTAACTATACGCAGAGCTTAAAATTTACTTAAATAACGTGCTGATAGAGAAAAAAGTGACTGAGCAGAGCCAACACACAGAACAATCTTTTCTTTCCATAATAACGAGCATTTTTACATGGAACCAGACACAACATACTGTAAGCTGCTGATGAGATCAGTGTTACTGCACATCTCACAGACGGTAAGTTACTCACATAAACAAATTAATCACATCTACCAACACAGGATGATGACTACATTAATAAAACACTAAGACAGCATAACACAACTGCATAAAATAACCGATATGAACAATTTATAACTGTTTTAACACCGTTACAACCCGCAAGTGCTTCTGGGTGATGACGTCACCATCGACATGGCCAATCACATCTAATATTTAAAATTATGGCCTAATGAATAATTATTAGTGCAGAGAGAGCCAGTCTCTCTCTCTCTCTCTCCCTCTCAGGCCTAGTCCACACGTAGCCGGGTATTTCTAAAAACGAATATCTCCCCTACATCGTTTTCAAAAATAATATCATACACACGAGATCGTTTTAAGAAAAGTTTTCATCCACATGAATCCGCATAAATACGCCGTAGAGTGTTGTCATAAAGACGCCAAGCGCATAGATGGCAGTGTAACACAAAGCTAACGCCCATGTCAGCCAATCAGAATCCTTCAAAACAAACAAGTAAGTAACAAAAAACTTCTCCTTTGCTCCTCCAAGTGTTGGAGAAGCTGAACTTGTAAAAACAAACACGCAAGGAGTGTTTGAATTAACATAAAAATGAAAAATTATTTGCTGGCGTTCATCCTTCCACAGCAAGGCAGTCAATTACAGTGGTCGCGCATATGACATCACAGCATCATTTGTCGCAGATTGAGATGTTCTGGACTCTAAAACTCCGTTTTCATACGTACACACGCAAACGCAAAAACGGAGTTTTCCAAAATCTCCACTTTGGCCGGAGTTTTCATAATCATTCGTTTTTGGTGGTGTAAAACTGCGTTTGCATGTGGACGAAAGGCACAAACCCATAAAAATATATGCGTTTATTGAAATATCCGGCTACCTGTGGACAAGGCCTCACTCTTTGTGTGTGTTAGAGAGAGAAAGCACGCGCGCCTTTGTATGTGTGTGTGTGTGTGTGAGTGAGAGAGAGAGAGAGAGAGTGAGAGAGAGAGAGAGAGAGGGAGAGAAAGCGCTCACACGTTTGTTTGTGTGTGTGTGTGTGTGTGTGGGCAGGGAGACAACGTCTGTTCACGTGACTTTTTGACTTCCTTACTAACTGATTAGCTGCATGATTCTCATCATTTTCTAGACTATTTATTAATTTGCGGGATTTTTCGACATTTACGTCTCGTCCCGCTCCCTCGACGACTAGACTAACTGACCGACCGCTAGACGATTAATTGTTGTCCCGCGCCGCAAGTTATTGTAACGGGTCCCGCGGGAGTCCCGCGGTAATGCAGGCCTCTACCGCCCAATATTGTAGTCTGTATATTATTATGTGCTGTAATTAGGAAAAGGAGTATAAAAAGATTGTGTAATTGGATATAGTGCAACAAAACACTTACAGTACTTACAGATTTTGTTAGCATTTCAAAATATAGCAGCATTGGTGTGTCACTCCCCTTGCCGTGGCCCTCATGTTAGTGTTTTCATTTTGCAAGCACATATTTGTTGACATTCATATCATATCTCATGTCCCTGCCCCGTCACGTGTCCCTGTCTTGCACCTGTTATGTCTGATATCACAACCCTGCATGTTCATCTCCCGCTTTGATTGGGTGTAGTATTTAAGCTCCCTTTTGTCTGAGTCCTGTGTCAGTCATTGATTGTGATTCTGTGTGTCTGTGTTCTCAGATCACCTCAGTGTCATCTTTGTTTTGGTTATTCATAGTTACAGAGTTTTGAATAAGTTGTGTCTAAGTATCAATAAATACCTTTGTTTGGATTTAGCCTCGGCATCCGTCTCCTCCTGCAAACCTCCCCATGGTGCTTTTTTACTGTTATAACTTCTCAGAAATCTCAGATAAAGGTAAAATAGTATATCTTGTAAAGAAAGTGAACTGATACGTGATATATTATGTAAAATTGTGGGCACCCCTGGCTAAACTTCACATTTTATTGATTTTCTAAATGAAAATAATTGAACAGAGAACAAACGTCTTAAAATTACAGATATTATTTGCGTGCTCTGTTAGCCTGCTTTCACTCTGTTCTTCAGTAATCAGGATCCCCTGGACAGTATTTGGCTGGTGGATCATCTCAGCACTGCAGTGACACTGATGTGGTGGTGGTGTGCTAGTGTGTGTTGCTTGGATATTCACACAGCACCAAAGCTCATATTGTTATATTAAGTATTTATTACGTTTTATTTGAAAAGAAATACATTTTATTTGATGTACAGTATCATTTTATACAACTCTTTTGTTCTACTTGATTGAATTTGAAAATTGCTGTTACATAACTGAATTCATACACTGACTGCTCTTGAGAATTACTTCCATTAACAAGATGATGCAAAGCAGTGACCACATAACCAGAGTGCTCTGAGTAAACTGATGTATTTATTCATTCATAAAGGCTTTCATATTCATTCATTATTTCAAGTGTTTGCAGCCCCTTCTTTTAATAATAATTCATTATTTCACTTGTTGCTTTTGATAATCAGTTTTTTTTTATTTTATATGTACTACATAATTAGTTTAGCCAGGCTACTGGATGTCTTTAATATTCTTGACATATTTCTCTGTGTTGTCTGCCTTTTCAGTGACCAGACTTGTAAAAATAAAGATTATTAAATTAGTCTTGTCTTGGGTGTATAGATTGAGAAAAGCATGATCAGAGTAGAACCTTTACATTATGTAGCAGATTATTTTGTGATGGAAAATAGGGGCTTACGTTTGACAAAAAAAGGTTTCCCATAAACACAATATTTGTGAAAACATATACATTCATGTTTATAAATCATGATATGTACCTTTTGAGGAAAAATGTAGCAGCTGATAGTGATGTTCCCAGCTCTGATGGATCAGCTAACAGATGCCTGAGCCAGGGGACTTTGCATTAGAATATTGATAGGGAGAGAGCACCATCTACCTACCCGGAGAGAACATGGACAGTATTGCTATATAAGGGCTCCAGCTGCTGATCACAAGAAGCACAACCAAGATTCGAACTTGTAATCCTCTGATCAGCCGCTTACTCCGCTGAGCCACTTGTAACTTATTAGGCATGTTACTTTTAGCTGTTGTTAGCTAACTTTATGCTAGCGAATGTCTTTAAGTTTTGTATGTTTGAGTCTTTGATCATACTGAGTGGCAATTCAAAGTGCTTTACGTAGGAAAAAAAAAAAACATTCCTGAGAAAATGCATTAAAAATCATTTTAAAAGTGCAAACCAATGAAAGTGCATTAAAAATATAAATAAATAAATAAATAAATAAAATGCAAAATCACGAGCTCAATCATAAGCACATGAAAAAAAGAAACGTCTTTTCCGGGATTTAAACATCTCCACACTTGGAGCATATCTGAGACTTTCAGGCAGTCTATTCCAGTTACACGCAGCATAACAGTTGAATCCTGCTTCACCATGCTTTGTATGGACTCTGGGCTCAATTAACTGACCTGAGTCCATGGATCTAAGAGATCTACTGGGTTTATATTCTCTAAACATATATGAGATAAATTTTGGGCCAAAACCATTCAGTCATTTATAGACCGGCAGCAGCACTCTATTCTGCAGGTAAATGTCCATTGGATGGTTCCTTCTTCGAAACCACAGAATAGTTCCACAGTAGTAGAAGTTTTTAAAAAGTTCATAAGAACACCCAGATATTGCAAAGACCAGGTTTAAAGCTTAGAATATCACTAAGGCTCAAATATGAAAAAGGTTTTGGAAAAGTGATGGAAAAGAATTTTTAAGAATACATAATGAAGTATCAGCCTGTTAGTCACAGGCTTTATTCCACCTGATCATTAGTTTCATCCTAATTGCTTGACAAACAGCATATACAAATGAATGTTTCACCCCCTACTTTATACTCTACATAAGTGGACAACGTTTATAAAGCAGTGGTGATTCTCAGTTCAGTTGACACATTGGCTGGTGACTAGAAGCAACTGGCACTACAGATGCCCTGATCTATGCCTTTCAGAGTCTTCTTTATACATTCTGAAATGCTGAATCCAAAGCTTGTCTGAAAAATGCGCATGTTCTCTCCAAATTGTTTGCATTTGCATTCCCAGAGGTTGTCGGGGGAGCACAGAAATGAAAGCCCTCATTAAGTGGGCCACTGTTCAGCCTGCCCAGTATCTTTGAACTGCAGACAACACATAAAAAGATTGCAAATGACTATAAAAGTAATCACTAAAAGTCGAGGCCAAGTAAAATCTCTCCATTTTGCATATTTCAATGCCTCCCATGATTGTGCTCATGATCGTTTTTTTTTTTTTTTTTCATAACTGAAGTGGATGGAAGCACAACTTAATTCACCTTTTTTCTGCCAAAATTTCTTAAATGCACATAAAATTTGTGAATTGAGTGCTTCTTAATCTTGCTAATAGACTTCTGAAGTTGTGTCATCATTCTCGTGTCAGTGCCATGGTATTATTCCCATGAAAGGAATATCAGGCCTAGACGTTTTCAGGAAAATGAATGGACTTTTTGAAAATCACATCTGTCTGGCTCTGGGATTTTTCCAAACCTGAAATGTTTACTCCTACATACAAGTCTCACCCAAATAATCACCGGATTCTTTGCATTACCAGATTTTTCAAAAGTCTAATAATGACTAAGTGATGTAATAAGACAAAGAAATAAGCCATAAATGTGTTGGTTTTGACAGTGGTAGTCAGTTTGCTTTAAGTAGTAAGTTATCAAGCATTATTTACTATTTGATTAGCTGTTATCATGTAATAGAGTTGATATAATGTAATAAGAGTATTACAACCTCCATATCCTGCTACATGACTTGCTGACATCATTTCAGTGTACAGTAGCATTAACCTGGCAAACTCAAGGGTGATGCCTGACTATTGCACAGCACAGTTTCACCTACAGTCTTCCCTGTCCCAGCTCACCTGATCCAGATCATCACCTGATCATCAAGTTCTTCATGAGCTTGATCATTTGATCTGTTAGAGTCACTGTACAGGAAAGCTGTTCAGCTCGAGCAGGCTCTGAGGATCCTAAGAAGCATTACTGCATTGTGCATTTGAATCCTTCTCTCTCCACATCTCTTGACCTAAAATGCTAGACATTATCAGAGTTTTAGGGCCTAAGTAATAAGAATCTAAACTATTATGAAGACTGAACCTTTCCTCTTATTTCTTGTCAAGGTGGATGTATAGCAGTGTGAATGGGAATAGTAGCATGTGTCTCTTTAGAGGTCTCATTAGGTAGCTGGTGTGTATCTTGTTGCAGTGTGAAACCCAACCATAGATGTGCATCAATTGAATGGATGCTTAATCAGTCAGTATGCATCAATACGTCCATGTCCACTGGCTCGGTGTGGTCGTAAGTTGCATTGAATTTGATAGATGAAGGTGGAAGTATATATACTTTCTAATGAAATTACTTTGAGTATACAGTTGTATGCAAAACTTTGGGATAGCCTTGACTTTGATGTTCTAAGGGAAAATAAATTTACATCTTCTACAGGGATCATGCTTAGATATGGCATTGTTACCCATTTTAGTCCACTATTTCTGTTTATTTGCTGTCTAAAAGTCTAAAATATGAAATGAATGCTGCACGTATATAACACAAAAAGCCTCAATCACCTCAGCGCTGAGAGACGAACATGCCAACCACCAAGCCACCGTACTGCCAATGCTTTGCACATGCCATGTTTTATATTTATTCTAATATTGTTTTTTAAATTTAGTTTTAATTTTAAACAGGAACTGTGCATAAAAGTCTGAGTTTTATACTCTGTAGAGGAAGTCTACATATATTTTCAATTAGAAAATTGATATCAGGGTTGTCCAAACTTTTGCACTTGATTTTACAGTACTTGTTGAAAGTTTTACTTTATCAGTTACTAATGATGACAACAGCATCTGCACTGCTCTGTGATTGATCTGATTTTGGAGCTTAATTTATTTAAAATTATCTCAAAAATAGAACAACAACAAACAGCCCAACAAACGTTAGTCTCTGATGAAAGATGCTGGTTGTACTGTGTTCTAAGGTCACTTTTGTACTGAACTTGTTTTGAAGCTGGTTTGACTTCATCATTTCACAAAAGTAAGAGTACATTTACTTAAGTTTGAGTTTAGGCTTCTCTAGACTACATGATGTCGAGTCTTAGTTTTATCACATTGAGTTAAGAAGCAGATTAGATTATTTTTCTTTGGTTTAATTAAAACTCTTCATTTTGTCTTTACAGGGCTCTCCAGCAGGGGGCACAGTGAGATTTGATGCCGCCCCTGGTAAGTCTTTCCCTTCAGCTCTGATTCTAGATTTTTTTTTGGATGCAGCACTTTTTAACCACTTAAATCCATACATTTACAGGGGTTGGACAATGAAACTGAAACACCTGTTTTAGACCACAATAATTTATTAGTAGGTGTACGGCCTCCTTTTGTGGCCAATACAGCGTCAATTCGTCTTAGGAATGACATATACAAGTCCTGCACAGTGGTCAGAGAGATTTTAAGCATTCTTCTTGCAGGATAGTGGTCAGGTCACTACGTGATGCTGGTGGAGGAAACCGTTTCCTGACTCGCTCCTCCAAAACACCCCAAAGTGGCTCAATAATATTTAGATCTGGTGACTGTGCAGGCCATGGGAGATGTTCAACTTTACTTTCATGTTCATCAAACCAATCTTTCACCAGTCTTGCTGTGTTGTGTTGTGTGCATTGCAATATTTTGAGCAAAATTGTGCTCTTACCTGCTAATTGAACCTTCACACTCTGCTCTTACTTTTGCAATGTGCAATTAATGAAGATTGGCCACCAGACTGGTCCAATTTAGCCATGAAACCTCCCACACTAAAATGACAGGTGTTTCAGTTTCATTGTCCGACCCCTGTAGATCTGAGGTCTCAAAGCCTGGTCTTATAGGTCCCATCACAAGCATAATTTGGTGATTTTCCTGCTTAGATACATCTTATTTACAAACCGGATTCCAAAAAAGTTGGGACGCTATACAAATTGTGAATAAAAACTGAATGCAATTATGTGGAGATGGCAAATGTCAATATT
>BRDA01073496.1:0-12511 GCA_036984385.1 Crenuchus spilurus | reverse complement strand
CAATGTAGCAATTACAGAGTGCAGCAAAGTGCATGCATCACTGATCACATAAAGCCTGAAATCAGCAGTTTCTACATGTTTGGATTTGAGTAAACAACTAAATCAATGCAGTAAAAATCATAATAAACAGACGGGGAAAAGCTGCTTCAGACTCCGGCCTTAGCCAAGACCCTGCTGTATAACGACCGCAGGCCATTCACATCCAGAACAGGAATTCAAGGTGGCATCCCATTGCCCTTTACTTCACAGCACAACACAGAGACGCAGAACAATTCTCTCTGTCATGTTTACGTTCTATTAGCCCTTCAAGTAGCTAACAAATTACAGCTATTTGAGCAGAGGGGTATGTTACACAGTGACATTTCATTTAACAACACCCGCTGTAAACGATGAAGCAGGCCGTATAATTTTACTCGTGCAGTCCTGGCGAGAGAACGGCAGGCTGGAACAGGGAAACAGACAGGCGTGTATTTGACCTCACTCACGGCTAACGCACAGAACATTTGATTACTGAGCCCACTGTTCAGAGGCCACATCACTGACAAGTGTGTCTACACACCCATTAACACATGCTGAAAGACACCACACTATACACTCTGTGGTCTTATTTCACCAAGAAGCACTACTGCTGGACAATACTGACAAAACACTCTCAGTGTAACAGCACTTTACAAATATCACAGCATCTGATGATATTTAGGCATTAATCATCCTGAGGGCCAGTACTGTACACTGAAGACATATCAGACAGACGGATGAACGGAGAGATGAACAGACAGATAGACAAAATGAAAGATAGACAGACAGACACATATAGATAGATAGATAGATAGATAGATAGATAGATGGAAGGATGGAAGGATGGAGGGATGAATGGACAGACAGACAGATAGATAGATGGATGGAAGAATGGAGGGATGAATGGACAGACAGACAGACAGACACAGATAGATAGATAGATAGATAGATAGATAGATAGATAGATAGATAGATAGATAGATAGATGGAAGGATGGAGGGATGAATGGACAGACAGACAGACAGACAGACACAGATAGATAGATAGATAGATAGATAGATAGATAGATAGATAGATAGATAGATAGATAGATAGATAGATAGATAGATATTGATGAATGGATGGATGGACAGACAGACAGACAGACAGATGGATGGACGGATGGAAGTACAAAAAGATGGACGGATGGACGAATAGATGGATGGATGGATCTATGCACGGATGGAAGTACAAAAAGATGGACAGATGGACGCATAGATGGATGGATGGATGAATGGATGGATGGAAGAACACACAGATAGACAGATAAAGATGGAAGGATGGATGGATAGACAGATGGACAGACGGACAGAGAGATAAGCTTTTATTACACTAGATCAGGGATACTCATTGCGTGGCTCCCGAGCCACATGCGGCTCGCCGTGCTTTATTGGTGGCTCTCGTGACCGGTTACGAAAGTACACCAGCACAGGCAAAGTATTTTTAAAGCATGCTACAGAGACATATACTGTAATGCGCTTTACATTCCAAGCACTTGCCCTCTCATTTTGCCTCAATTAAAGTTGGTTCCAAATCGGGGATATTGTGGAACCTGGCAACACAGGCACTGTTTCCAACAGCAGGCTGCACGAGACTCTGCTGTTGCCAGGTTCACGGTTTAACACTTACAAAAGAACTAATAAAACACTCATGTTACCATATTATTAATGACTTTAAGATAAACAGCAATAATCATAATAAATCCTTTATAAACAAAATACTAAGTCGTACACTCGTACACAGTTGTTTTGCCATTCGCTTCAAACGTGTGACAGACATATTCTGGGCTAGTTTAAGCTTCTAAAGGGCGGGTTTTAGACTGACTTTAGGCTGGATATTTTAGTTGGACCTGGCAACCCTGCAGCAGGGTGGCTACATGGCAGCAGCGATTCTATAAGCTAGCTAGAGTAATATATTCAGTGAGCAAAGGTTTAGTCCATAGGTGGGTTGTTTATTTTTTCCCATTATTTGAGTGACTTGGGGTGATATTGTGGCTCTCTCCTTGACTTTGATCTGTCAATATGAATTAACCACGTAGTGTCAGCAGTGTTCAGTATTTACAGTCTGCAGAGCCTGAGCATCAAAAAAGGTTCCAGTACTGTTAAAGTCCAGCTTTTAGCTTTGTTATTTCCAAAAAGTGTCTATGCACACGTTATGTTACTGTTACATTGTGTTATGTCATCTTATTGAATCATGCTTTTGGTTAGCAGTTATATAAACAACCTCTTCGATGTTTCTGTTGTAAAGAAAAGATTTATTAGAAGTGGCTGGTGCTTGATTTGAGGCACAGGGTCAAAACGTAATTTGCCTCAGACCCTTTACAGAACCACCTAATCTATTATTGGTCTATGTGCTCTGCATTATCTTAACAACCACAACCTGCGTTCAGATCAGCACTGGCCCGATTGCTTCTCGAGACAACATCTGCAGGACGTTGATGGCACAAATGTCCAGTGGACCACGCTGTGCAGGAAATGAGTGATTGCTCAGAGAAGAGCGAAGGAAGAAGAGATAAATGAGAGAGTGATGGAGAAGATGAACCTCGAGCCTAAAGGTTAGGCTATGAAGGAACACTGTTGGATTAGGACACACC
This sequence comes from Crenuchus spilurus, assembly GCA_036984385.1. NCBI lineage: Eukaryota > Metazoa > Chordata > Actinopteri > Characiformes > Crenuchidae > Crenuchus > Crenuchus spilurus. The sequence goes on along the minus strand of BRDA01073496.1, from coordinate 9,861 downwards.
CTCGTTGTAGAGGTGGTGAGAGCAAACTGCTGATGAAGGACAAGCATCTCAATGAGGGTCATGTTCATTCAACATCACTGTCATGTAGACCTTCCATGTTCTTCCTGAACCTTCTACTGCAAAGCATGTCAACACCAGGGAGGTCGTATTTAGTTTTAGCACGAAACAATGAATGCCTGAGTGGTGAATTGTATTGTGCAAGGTCACTAAGCCCACATGTAATATAGATGTGAGACATGATCGTGATCGTTTTTTTTGCCAATGTGATTCCGCACAGCAGAATTTTACCTCCACATTTAACCATCCGTTCAGTGAAACACACACACTAGGCTGTGTGAACAAGTGCCAGAAGTGGTGAGCCCTACCCAGCTAACGCAAGAACGTTGCAGGAACATTGCGAGAATGTTCCATTTACGTTATGCTAACGTTATGGTGTGGAGTTCTTGCTTGGTTATCAGAACCATCAAGAACACCCATGTAACACAGAGCATTAAACTAACGTTCTGGTATCGTTCTTGCATGGTTCTGTTAAATGACAACGTTCTTGGAACGTTCTTTGAAGGTTTTGACTGAAGTTTGAACAAACGTAGATATAACGTTCCAACCTAACGTTAGCCTAACGATGAACGAATGTTCCCTGTTTGTCACCTGACCAGGCGTATAATAATAACATTAAGGGAATCTTCAAAGAACGTTCTAGCCTAATGTTCACACCTAGCGTTCTGATAACCAAGCAACAACTCCACACCATAACGTTCGCATAACCAAAATGGAATTTTCTCGCAATGTTATTGCAACGTTCTTGTGTTAGCTGGGTATACACGGTGCCCGGGGAGCAGTTGAGTGTTAGGTGGCTTGCGGTCACGAGACTAGACCCCTAACCACCAGGCCACGGCTGCCCCCTTGGCTGAATTATTACTGCATGTGGTCCAGGTTTTGCATTTCACTTCAAAAATGAGAAAAAAAAAAATTTAACGACTGTTGACATTACAAATGACATACAATAGAGAGTACAGTGCAATAGGTCATGACCTCACAATCCTCTTATGGCTTTCTAAATAAAGTTTTATGAATAAACTCTAATCTATAATCCATGTGGCATCCTCATATCGGTAATGACCGTGACTTAGTGTAAGCCAAGCAATACAGATTAATACAAACAGCCTCTGTCTCTCTCTCTCTCTCTCTCTCTCTCTCTCTCTCTCTCTCTCTCCTCATCACCTGTCAATCCTTCCTCCCCTCCCCCACAGTGTGTGTAAGCTGTGTGTCGGTGTGTCAGTGGAGTTGCTGCTATACGAGTGTGACAGCAGAATAACTTGGCAAGCATTATGCTGTGCAGAGGAACAGAGGTTCACCGGATTACCATGAAATCCTCATACATGAGCCGTTACAAATCAACAATGCTCATTTTTCTCCAATTTTACACTACATTTGTCTGACAGCACAGACCCATGCTCTCATAACAGGCTGACTCAATGAGCCTCTCTTAAAAAAGATGGTTCTTCAAGGGTTCTTTAGCAAAGGAAATGGTTCTATATAGAACAACGAAAGGGTTCTTCAGATTGATAAGGAGTGAGTTGTAGATAGTTCTAAACCATGCGTGTCCAAATCCAGTCCTGGAGGGCCGGATTCCTGCAAAGTTTGCTGATCTTCCTGATCAAACACACCTGATTATGAGGTAATGAGCAGGTTTAATTGTAGTGTCAGAGCAGAGAAATCACCAAACTCTGCAGGAATCCAGTCCTCCAGGACTGGATTTGGACACCCCTGTTCTAAACAGAAGTTTTTTGAAAATGGTTCTATGTCAAGCTTGTAATAATAATAATAAGCGGAACCCTTTTTGGTGCTATATAGAGCCATTTTCAAAAGGCTATACAGAACCAAGGGTGGCACGGTGGCTTAGTGGTTAGCACGGCCGCCTCTCAACACTGAGGTCTTGGGTTCGAGTCCACATCTGAGCGGAGTTTCCATGTTCTCCGCTCCATGTGTGTGTGTGCAAGGGTGTAACTTTGGGTCCAACATTGGGGGGGGTTGAGCTGTCTCCCTATTTATTAAGTCATCTACTTTTCTAAAAGGATTCAGGAGATTTTGGGTTAACCGTATTAGAAATACACTGTAATGCTTTTACTATGTATTTATTTAACTTTCTTTGTATTTACTCTGCACCTTAAACAATTAAGAAATGCGGAGCTAGCTAACGGAGCTAACTAAAATACCTGAACGTTTATTCATAGTGTGTCTGATACACAGCGGCAGAGTTATTCAGTCATCAGCTAACAATACATTTACATTTACCTCATTTTGATTTTTCCGCTTTTTACAAGGCGGTGTTGTCAACCAACAATGAAAAAATGTTTTTTGTCCACTTTTTGGTGCTCTTTTCGTTTTTTCTTACGACACCCACTCCCCCAGCAGCTGCTTGCACAAGCAAGCAAACGGTCAGGGTTGCCAGGTCCAGCAAAAAATATCCAGTCCAAAGTCAGTCTAAAACCCGCCCTTCAGAAGCTTAAACTAGCCCAAAATATGTCTGTCACACGTTTGAAGCAAATGGCAAAACAACTATGAGTACGACTTAGTATTTTGTTTATAAGGGATTATTTTATTTATTACGCATGAATTTTCACCCGCGACTGGATTTTCAAACAAGTCCAATTTGGCGTGAAACCTCGAACCTGGCAACCCTGCAAATGGCGAGCGCTGCTGCTTGGTGGAGGTTGAATGATACCAAGTCTTTGTGGGGAAAGGGGGGGTTACATTACCAAATGATTAAACATGCTAGTATTTTACCCAAAATTGATCATGAATAAAGAAAATTAACAAGTTGTTCATGAAAGATGTTTTTGTAAATTGAAATTATGTGACTTTATTGGGGGCTTATAGTGATTGGATCATATTATTGGGGGGGTCATAACCCCCCTATCCCCCCCGCAAATTATGCGCATGTCTGTGTGCACCCAGCGATGGATTAGTGCCCTGTCCTGGGCGTAGTTGAATAGTGTGATGCCCTGCCCTGCACCCAGTGAGGGGGTAGGGGACTAACCGCGACCCTGATAAGGGTTAAGCGGGTGTGATAATGGATGGATGGATATACAGAACCATCTACAACAGATTCATCATCAATCTGAAAAACGCTTTGGGTTCTTTGAGTGTTCATGGTTCTATATAGCACCATTTTCTTTACTAAACAAGCATTGAAGAACCATCTTTTTTAAGAGTGTTGAGTGTAAATGTAAATTCAATTTCTTTTGCAAATTTGGTAAAAATTTATGATTTCAAGTAACACGAAATTCAGTTGAACAAGTTGCTTAAACAAAATTTCTACAATATAGCTGTTTGGTCTTATTCCCATTGATCAAGCTGAACTGCTGGCAGCCTCCACCAGTAAACTATAGGAAGGTGAAAGTTAGTTTGTTCATTGGGAACAATGGCAGACTGCTCATCATAAGCAAGCACATTGACAGACTATGGGAGGTCACTTAATGTAAACCCATCCAACTATGAAAACAATGACTTAGATAAAGTGCCCCATATACACTGATCAGTCACAACATAGATAAAGTGAACAACATTGGTTGCCTTGTAACAGTGGCATATGTCAAGGTCTGGGATGTGTTGTTGATGACGATGTGTTGGATGCTGGAGAAAAATATACCTGTATGCAGACCTAAGCTACTTAGACAAGGGCTAGACAGCTATGGCCAGATGACTGGGTCAGACTGCCAGGCAAGATTGGTCAGTACCTAATAAAATTCCCCAGATCTCTGGTACCACAAGACACATTCAGAGTTTTGGTAGAGTCCATGACTTGGTGGCTCAAATTGGTTTTAATGTAATGGCTGATTAATGCACAGTACGCACATTGAAAACATAGTGACATTTTGCAGGATCTAAATGTTCACATTTGTGTTAGTAAAAAGATGTTTTTGTTCATTTTTGACATCAAAATGAAAGGAAAAACAATAGAATGTGTAGACTAGACGCTGTTGATGCAGATCATTGATGTAATTAATTGAAGATAATTAATAAGGGCATTACACAATTATGCCTGAATAACACCACGAAACTAAAGTAATAACTTAAGGTTAAGGTTCACCCTGAAGCACCAGACCCTTCACGAGACCCTCACATCCTAACGAGAGATTACCTTCCACTCAATACATTCCACGAACTGGCGTAGCTAATCCTGAGTAAAGATCCCCCTGATCTCCAACAGATGATGATTCTGGTGTTTGTACAGCTGACGTAAATGCCATGGCTTCACAGTAAAGAGGAGAATTCACGGTGGGACTGTGTGTGCAGTTGAGCAGAGGAAGTGTTGCATGGGTGTGCAATACCTCTGTGGATTACAGAGTAAGTCTGCGCCTTTGAAAAATAAAACACTGTCCCAGTTACAGTGAAATAAAATTCACTTTGGTCTTTACGTACTGATATCCGGCATCCTTCAGGTAGCTAATTACCACCATTTAGCCATAATGCTGTACACAAAATTCATTAATGTTGCCAGATAGCTGCGCTGGCAAGATTCTAACTCAGTAGTCACCAAACCTCCTCTCCAGCAGGTTTCACCTCTAATCTAAATGTAACACCTCATTCAGCTAATCAAGAAGGCAAAAATTAGATGGATCAGGTGAGGTTGATTAGCGTTGATGCTAAAGGGTTGGATACCACAGGTCTTAAAGGTTTAAATATTGCCAAACCAAAAATATATAAGAATAATAAAAATATTTAAAAATAATAAAAATATATAAAAATAATAAAAATATTTTAAAAATAATAAAAATATATAAAAATAATAGTAAATAAAAAATTTTATTCTTGATTCCTATCAAAAATAACTCAAATAAAGTGAAAATTAAATAAAATAAGAATTTTCGGTAGATAAGGTTGCACTCACAGTGCAATAACTATACAGCCTTACAGCAAAAGTACATGCAGATCTATTTAATTGACATGTTCTTATTTTATTTTACAAAATTTAAATCTTTATTTACTGAAACGAGGAAACATTCAAAAGTTATAGCACGTGAAATAAATTACGTTGGTTTTTTTATGTTGAATTCGGCTGCTAAAAGTAGAGGATGTGCTAACATTTCCATTCAAAGTCAACTCAACTCACAAACTGAGCAGTGTCCAAACTTATGCATAAGACTGTACAAGGAGTATAGAACAAAGCAAAGAGTAATCGTCTTAGAAAAAAACTTTAACAAGGTGTTAGCTGACAGGACACAAACACACATATGGCTGGGTAAAGGTTAATCTTTTCAGACACCTCGAATGGGTCCAGCACTACTCCAGGTCTTTGTGCTTGACTCAGGGTGTCAGGGCCTAAGGAGAAAGGTGGCGGATCACTGTTAGCTAATTAGCCAGACAGTGATTAAGCAGGCTGGGGGATTCCTGCCTACACCTCACTTCATCTCCCAATGCAGAGTATCTGCTCAGCACTGAATCCACTGGTACAGAATAACTCCTGACCTATGAAGATAAGGAGGTACTATAGCTGGTGTAACGTATAACCAGATATGGTGCACTGAGACCGAGGTATTAGTAACCCCATTACCCACACGAAGCCTGAGTGTGCAGTCTTCTTTTCTTTGTAAATGACTTTTGCTATTAGCTTTACCCGCATAAATGGAGAGTAAACAATCACTACAGATTGCTGACATGACTTTTTTAGAGCAGGGATGTCAATCTCCAGTCCTGGAGTGTTGGTGTCCAGCACAGTTTGGTGATTTCTCAGCTCGGACACTACAATTAAACCTGGTCATCACCTGCTGAGTTGAATCAGGTGTGTTTGATCAGGAACATCAACAAACTGTGCAGGAATCTGGCCCTCCAGGACTAAAGCATCAAAGTCAAAATGCAGTGTCAGATCCTGAGTAATGCCACAAAAACAAATTAACATTCATATTTAAACAACATTATGCTAATCGTTTAACTTAGAAGAGTTTAGAAATCAGTATTTGGAGTATACATTTGAGTTGTCTTTCATTGCTTTTGGGTGATTTTATGCCACTCCTGGAGCAAAAATTCAGTACACTATCCATCTTCCTCTTGAAAATTCCAGAGATTTTCAATAGAGTTCATTTCTGGGGATTGGGCTGGACATTTGGAGTAGTCTCTACATTTTTCCCGAACTGTATATCTCAAGATTTGAGTCATTTTACCAGGGAAAGTGCTGTCATTTGAGAGATTGCAGGCATAGTCTGTTATTTTAATCCAGTGACTGTCTAGATGGTGAATCTAGTCCATTACAAGTCTGCTAAATAATAAGTACATTTTGCGTTTTGCAAGGTCCTAGAGTCTAGAGGAAGAGTGGAGAGACACACAATCCAAGCTGCTTGAATTCTAGTCTAAATGTTCCGCAATCGGTGATGGTTTGGGGAGCCATGTCATCTGCTGGTGTTGGTCCATGTGTTTTCTGTGGTCCAAGGTCAACGCAGCTGTCTACCAGGAAGTTTTAGAGCACTTCATGCTTCCATCTGCTGACGAGCTTTATGGAGATGTGGATTTTATTTTCCAGCAGGACTTGGAACTTCCCACACTCCCAAAAGTACCAATACCTGGCTTAATAACCACAGCATCACTGTGCTTGATTGGCTAGTAAACTCACCTGACCTAAACCCCACGGAGCGTCTATGAGCTGTTGTCAAGAGGAAGATGAAACACACCAGACCCAACAACGCAAACAAGCTGAAGGCCGCTATCAACGCAACCTGGAATTCCAGTGCACACGCCGCACTGATGCAGTAATTCATGCAAAAGGAGCCCCGACTAAGTACTGAGTGTATATACTGTACATACTTTTCAAAACAACATTTATGTATTAAACATCATTTTTTAAATTGGTCTTAAATAATATTACATTTTTTTGAGATACTGATTTTTGGGTTTTAATTGGTTGCCAGCCATAATCATTAACGTTAAATAAATAAACACTTAAAATTGAGCTATGTGTAATGAATGTATATGAGTTTCACTTTTTAAATTGCTGAAATAAATTAACTTTTAGATGATATTTTAATTTTTTGAGATGTAAACATGGCAACAGCATCTCTGTTACCATGTTGGTGGATGAAAGACATTGCAAGTGTGATAACATTTAGAACACTACAACATTTGGGCTATTACACGCCTTGCTCTTGGAGTGATCTTTGTTGGTCGACCACTCCTGGGGAGGGTATTCGTGGAGTCCAAGCTCTTTAGAGATGGTTTTGAAACCTTTTTCAGCCTGATGAGCATCAACAACTCTTCTTCTGAGGTCCTCAGAAATCTCATTTGTTCACGATACACTTCCACAAACATATTAGTCGTGTTTCCATTGCAGTTTTGCGCAAAACTTTATCGATATTTTGTTTTGTCAAAAAAACAATTCGACAAAACAAGTTTCGTAATTGTGGTGTTTCCATTAAATGTGAAATACTTTTATAAAATCACATGTGAATATCTTTGTTCTCGTGATAAGTCATTACAAACATGGCGGCAGTGGATGTAAACACATACTTCAGCTTTATACATACTGCTACCACGGCACTAGCGCTCATCATCAGCCATCAGAGGAGACGGCGACTTATCGAGGCTTTGGAGTGACAAGCCCCTTATACTTGGGAGCGGCTACGTATGCGGCGTTTTTGGGAAACTGTAGTCGATGATTTTACAGAAGAGCTTTGGATTCAACATTTTAGAATGACACACTCAACTTTTAATGAACTTTGTGATGCTGTGAGATCTCTAGTGGAGCAGCTGCACATTGTCCAAGGATTCTCCTCGTTATTCCAAATATGCCGCGTCATCTTCATCCTCTTACTTTCTGTTGTCTTCTTCTTCGTCGTCTTTTTCACCAATAGAAACGTCCGGTTGTTGATCATGTGACTCCCTTGATGCGAAAAAAGTCCATTTGAGTGTTTCCATTACACTTTTATATAAACCAATTTCGATACGACTGAAAAACCACCTCATCTTAGCGCAAAAGACTTTTATCGAAAAACGTGTTTTTTCAAAATTGTCGTGTTTCCCTTAAGCTCATTTTTATTCGCAATTCTAATTTGCGATATTTCATGATCAGTGGAAACGCGACTACTGTGAAGATCAGACGTTGATAGATTCCTGTTCTTTAAATAAAACAGGGTCCCCACTCACTCCTGATTGTCTTGACTCAAATTTCCTTAGTTTTCCCATAGCTTCACACACTTCTGCCACTCACAGACCTGTTAAATTAAATACATTTCTTCAGTAAATAAATTGCTAAGTCTAATATCTTTGAATCATTTGTTTGTCTTGGCTCTCTTTATCTACTTTTAGCAAATGTGTGACAATCGGACGAATTTTTAGGTCATATTTATGCAGAAAGCCTGAACATATATAACGTTATACAGTATACAGTACTACAGAAAATAATATATATAAAAAGTGATTGCATCAGCACAGTTTACAGATGTGTCCCACAGCTGCAGGATGTTATTTAGTTTAGGCTGGTTTGCCAATTGTGTGCTGTCTGTGCTAAAGGCTGCAGGTGGCTGATTGTGAGCTACATGATGGTAAGCTGTTCTAATGTGTTTACCAGACAGAGAACTGCAGACTCAGTGATATATAAATACATGAATACAGAATCAAGCATACACAATGATAACCAACTATATATATATATATATATATATATATCATTTGCCATAAATAAACCTGCTCGCCATGTTTTCACACCCATTTCTAGTGTGCTTGATTGTGGCAGCTCCTCCACTCCACTGTCTCCCATTAGCAGCTGTGGAGAGGATTTGGCAGCAGAGCTCAGCTGCTCTATGCTACAGCATACCTGCTATTTATAACTCTTCATACATCTCAGGATCCAATAAAGCATGGCACTGCACCTCTCAGCCCCTCAGAGACAAGCGGTGTATGGAGTATAAGAGAGAGAGAGCATGAGAGAGAGAGAGAGAGAGAGAAAGAGAGAGAGAGAGAGAGCATTTTCCCCAGCATCTTCAAATGAGCAGAAAATGTATGCTATGCATTAAGCAATTCCCCACTGTTAGTGTGCCTGCTTGTCTTTAGGCCTGCTGTCTAGTACCACTGTGTGGGTTCCCACAGGGAGGAAGTGGGGCTGGACTTTTCAGGTGTTGGTTTAAAGCAGTTTAGAGCGATTAGTGAAATCCCCTTGCACGTTCCTGAGCAGCTAAGCCTACTGCAGGAACGTGAGCGAGAGGAAGAGGAAGAAGGGGGATCAGGGGCGTTGGCAGGCTTTTTGCACTCTAATCTGGTTACTGGTGTCATTGGGTTAGTGCACCTACCTAGCTGACAGGAGTTAGACAGAAGACTCCGGGGTTAATTCTGGGGCTCACTTCCTCACCCGTCACATACTTAGCACAATGCCACTAGGTTTAAGGTATCTGTAACATCTGATGTCGACACCGAGTCGCGTGTTTGGAGAATATGTGTTGCTGGGATTCCACTGACTTTATGTGCATTCACTTTAAAGTACTGAGGATAAAGGGTTATATAACACTAACAGTCTATAGATATAATTATCAGAACTTACTTTCAAAGTTTTGTTGATCTTTTTTCAAATATTACAGATAACAGTGATGTACATACTTTTGTCCCTTGAAGAATAAATAATATACTAGAGTTTTTCCACAAATTGCTTACATCCATTTGTATCAATTTTGGATATAACAATGTTAAAATATTATTTTTATTTCTGTAATAATACATTAATACAGTGGTAACCCTACTTACGAGTTTAATCCGTGCAGGAGCCGAGCTCGTTAGCTCGTTAGCTCGTTAGCTGGATGCATTTTCCCCATAAGAATACATGTAAAACTGATTAATCTGTGTCAGCCGGCCAATATACAGTATACATTAATATGCTAA
>BRDA01073491.1:0-11448 GCA_036984385.1 Crenuchus spilurus | reverse complement strand
GTGTCTCTCAGACTCTAGGAGCTGATTTACTAATGAAATGATGACTCAGGTCCAGTTCTGGTTCTGCTGAGTCCAGGTCAGACACGTGTGATGGTGTCTCTGGTTCAGGAGTGTTGATATTAGGAAAATTATCAGTCTGTCTGTTTAACTCTTCTCAGTGTATGAATCCTGTCACACACCCTGCAGGTGTTTATAGCCTGATCTTCCACCTGCAGGGGCCTGAAGTTACTCCCACCTTAAACATTCAAGGAGGCTTATTTTTTGTCTGTGGGGCTTCTTAAACGTCAGCTTGTGAGGTACAGAGTTTAAAAGACAGAGCTGACTGGCTTTGACATGACCCTCCCTCAGTATTCATGATGAAGAGAAGCTATCTTACATGATCTCCTGCACGTGGCCTAAAAAACTGCACTATTGTCATGCATGACATGCAGACACAACACACTCAAAACATGTCAATAAGACACAGAGAGCACAGTCCAAAGTGAGTCAGTGCTCTGTAAACATAATCTCAGTACCTCTCTGGAATCCACTGCTGCATACATAATGTCCATCCAGCCTTTGAAAGTAGCCTATGACCAGAAAAGCATCTTTGAGTGTTGGCCTATCAAAAAACTACACACATAAGAGATCAATATGCAGCATTACCTTACATCCTCTGCAGCACGGAAACAGCATCAGATTCATCAGATTCAGCTTTTTTAATGTTAAACTGAGACACCCTGTGTTTACACCTGCTCGTCTCATGCATCTGCGTGTTAGGATTATTCCTGGATAGAGATTATCCAGATAAAGTGCAGGTTTACACGCAGCAGACACACATTTAACACTAATTTTAGGATGAAATCCACATACTGGACTCATGAAACCAGCAGGAGTACACCAGGTCAGTGAGTCGGAGTCTAAAAGATGAGAGCTCACCACTTGCAGTAGGGAGAGGTAGCCCAGTCCCACGTTGTCATAGTTGACCTTGACGTTGACCCAGCGGGCCTCGTTCGTGTACATTAGGTCCATGCATTCGCTCTTGTTGTTCACTTTCTCAATGAGGAAAAGTTCGTCTGTGGTGGTGTTAATGCAGCGGTAAAACTTCCCCGCAAACAAGTTGACCCCCATGATGCTGAAGATGAGCCAGAATATTAGACACACCAGCAGCACATTCATGATGGACGGAATGGCGCCAACTAACGCGTTCACTACCACCTGTGTGGAAAGACACAGTGAGCGTGGTACCGTCACCCAAACGGATCAGTACCACTGCACTGAAATATGCACACAGACACACTCACCCTCATTCCCTCAAATCTGGACAGAGCACGTAAAGGCCGGAGAGCCCTGAGGGTCCTGAGAGACTTGATTGCTCCCAGCTCAGAATAGCCCAACAGATTAGCTGTTAAACTGACAAGTGACACCTGAAAAAGGACAGAATGAGTCCTCGGCACTGCTTTAAAACAAACACAGAGTCAGTGAAACATACACACGCCTGCTTTACAAACTCACATCAACAATGAGAAAGTCCAGCCAGCACCAGGCATTAGTGAAGTACGTCTTAAAGCCGTACGCAATCCACTTCAGCAACATTTCTACTATGAAGATATACGTGAAGACTTTATCTGCGTACTCCAGGATGATCTTGATCACCCTGCGCTGCTCAATGTAAATGTCTTCAAATGCCTAAGGAAAGAGAAAGTCGTCATACAATTAAAGACCAATACAACCTCAACTCCAGAACTCTCCTGAGGCACCGAACACAGCGTCTTTGCTCATCTTTGCTTCCGAGAGACTCCGCCTCTGTGACTGTGATGTTTTTTTCATTATTACCACGTCCCAACTTTTTTGAGATGTGTTGCTACCATCACATTGTAACCGAGTGTCCTGAGCACTCAGCGTCAACATCTGATGTGTGTATCAAAGTGAATACACGTGATGATGGGGGAACTACCAAATCTGGTGTAAATGCTGCTTAATTTTATGGACCTAATTTATTAAATGTGAGAAAAAAATTCACATGTCATTATATTGACTAACACATAATAAACTATACATAATGTTAAGTGTTATAATATAAAACTACACGATATATAATATGAACTATACAGAAGTGTAACTTTATGTGCTCTACGTGTGACTGTGGAGCGATTATGCACATTATGAGTGCAGACTTGAGCCACTCAAACAGCATCTTCACAGTTTAACATACTAGTGCATCTCCAAAACGTACAATATACTGAGAACGTTCATTTGTGTTTAGACTTTAATTAAAAAAGGAAAACTGTCATATTTTAAATTCATTATGATATATTTCAAACCGTTTTGTTTTAAATTTGCATAATTGTTTATGTTTTGGTATGGTACTCCTATTACTGTACCTCTGGTTAGATGTAAACAATACATCTCAATCTAATCTAATGTGATGTGATCTATAAGCCATATTCATCAACACAAACAAAAAAGGCTTGAAAAATCACATTATCTGTCAAATTTATGACGGTTTACGTTTTTAAATGAAGTAATGAACAAAAATTAACATTCCACCACATTCATACACTTGGATGTAGCAGTGTATACAGAAAACACAGCGGCTGTGATGTAGCAGCATGTTGTAGTTAAGGACGGCTCACTCTAACCAGGAAAACTGGGTCAAATATTTCATGTGAATCAAAAATGTGAAATAAGACCTGCACACTATTTTCTGAATCTGTAATGAAGGTACAATGTGCTCAAGGTTTGTTTTCATGGTCTGTGATCTGATTATCATGGCTGTGTATATACTGGGAAAGGCACTATTTATTATAATTGTGGAACTACACACCAGCGCTCCACTACTGAGAAGAATCATGAAGATGATGAACGTCTCAAAATAGTCATGCTCCACAATGGTGTAGCAGGCTCTACGCAGGTTCCACCAACTCTTCCCCTTTCCCTGTGTAATGTCCACATACAGGCATGGGCATCGCTTCACACAGTCTAGCACACAGGACAGAAAAGCAAAGACAAACAAAGCCTTTAGAGGACTTTCAGGAGTCAAGCATGGAAGAGAGACTAAGCAGATAAGCCACTCACTTTCAGTAAAACAGTCTTCTGGATCGTCTGGTTCTGGTTCCACTTCCTCCTCTTCTTGGGGTGGGGGTTCTGGAGGCCTGTAGTCCACAGTGCTGCACACTGAAGATTCTCCATCATTGAGAGCAGCCTGACCCAAACAGAGAGAGAGAGAGAGAGAGAGAGAGAGAGATGGTGTAAGAAAGGAAAAGCACAGAAAAGCACAACACACAAAAATCTAACTCCAACACCTTCTTTTCATTCTTCTCCCCTTCATCTGATGAATCCTCTGACTCTTCATCATCTTCAACATCAGACTCGCCCCGGGCAATGGGCACATTCATGGTGTCCACACAATTGGTCAAACCGTCTGCCATTTTGCCCCCATCGAGGTGGTTTAAGGCGTAAGCATCTTTTTTGTCTTTAGTCCCGTCTCCGATTCCTCCGTCATCGTTAGACGGCTTTCTGCCCAGAACCTGCTGGACAGCGAAGGCTTTGACCCAGTTTATGCCCCGGGTGATGCGGCCGATGGCGATCTGGAGGTTGTTCATCTCACCGTCGTCGTCTCCTGCTGACAGATTGTCTCCGCTGAACGAGCTGAGCAGCAAAGCCAGGAACAGGTTCAGCACCTGAGACAGAAGAAGACAATAGCAACACCTGAGATGTAGATTTGGTCTGTCACTACTGCAGTGAAAATAGTGACCAACCAGTCATCAGTGTCAGGACGAGAGGACCAACACAAAGTGTGCTGAGCTGCTGCCTCTGACTTTACATCTACAAGGTGCTCAAGGGCACTTCAGGTGTGTCCAGTCAGTTCAGGATATGAACCGGCAACCTTCCGGTCATAAGGCTGGTTCCTTAACCGCACCCCAAAGGCTGCGCCCAACGGTACACCGTACATGACCCACAGCATTTTAATCGCTGATTCACACATCACTCAGTTCTGCACTCAGCATGACTGCCGAAAAATCAGAGGAGCTGCCTAATCTACTCCTAAACCTAAGTTTGTGTCTGTTTACTAATGCAGTTATTATTATTAATTATTATTATTAATTATCATTATTATAATAATAATTATTATAATATTAATTTAATAATAATAATAATAATAATAATAATAATAATAATAATAATAATAATTATTATTATTATAATTATTTAGTAGCAGTATTATTACTATGAACAATGTTTTTAAAAGGTTGCAGGAAAGGTAGTATGTGATGATAGTCAGACACTAATGTTATGTTAATGTTTGAAGTGTTTTTATTGGTTGTGAATAACTGTCAGCTAATCTGAGCAGGAGAGGGAGGAGTCTCGACAGTGTAAACGTCAGTCAGCTCATGTTCATTTCACTGATCAGCTGTTTATTTATTGTTTCTGTGTCTATTCACGTCTGTTTTGGTGAAGAGAGAGCTAAGCCAGATGGTTTATCGGTCAGTCTATGTTCCTGGTCATGAGCTTTGGGTCGTGACTGAAAGAACGAGACAGTAGATACAAGTATCTGCGTTTCCTCTGCAGAATGTCCTGGTTCTGCCTTAGAGACAGGGTGAGGAGGACATCTGGGAAACACTTGGGAGTAGAGCCGCTGCTCCTTCATGTTGAGAGGAGCCAGTTGAGGTGGTTCGGGCACCCGGTTCGGATGCCTCCTGGATGGTAAGGTTCCAGCATGTCCAGACCCTGCAGAAGACTCAGGAAACACTGGAGAGGATATATCTCTCAGCCAGTCTGGGAAGAGAGAGAGGTCTGGTCCACTTTGTTTGGGTCGCTGCCCCTGCGACCCGAACCCGGATGGATATTGTTTCTATTGCAAAACGGTTTTGAAAGTTTCTCTCTGTGTGTGGCCTGTAATGCCACCTGCTGCAGCAACATTACTAAAACGATAAAAAAGGTCAAATAAAAACGTCCTAGAAAACTTCACAGACTGACATTCTAAGAGCCAAATCTGTAACATCTGTAACCTTCAGAAAACAAACCAAAAATTCTGAGCTGGGCTTATGGTGGACCTCTTCTCAGCTGTGTGTTTTGGCTTCCTGTGTGTCGGGCGCTCACTTGAGCCGCTCTTAGCACATAACCAAGGTCAGTACCACTGTTTGTTGGCTCAAGTCACACGACTTAAATAGAAGTGAGTGTTGGAGAAATAGTGCTTAGCCCCGCTGGGCTGTTCCTCCTGAAGTGCTGATGGAGGGGTCAGAAGAGGAGTGTACATGTGTGTGGATGACACAACATCTCTGCCAGTCTTGGCTGGTATTACTAGGCAGTGCTTTTGTTAGCTTGCTAAGATAAGCAATTTCCTTCCCTCACTATTTATATCCAGCTGCTAATGACCCACCTGTATCCCTATTCTGTAATATTACACACGTCACGAGTCAGCAGGGGCTCGCCGCTGAGCGCTCTCGCTCTCCAAATCTCAAAACATCTGCCAAACTCAACCAGGAGTGTTAGATCTACATATGCCTAAAAACCTTAAAAATTCCTTTGTACCACTTTCTTTGTACTCACCACCAGGTTTCCTATGACCATGACCATCATGAAGACAACCAGGCACATGCCAGCACCAGCCACCTCCATGCAGTCCCACATGGTCTCGATCCACTCGCCACACAGGATGCGGAAGACGATGAGGAAGGAGTGGAAGAAATCGTTCATGTGCCAGCGAGGCAGCTCACAGTCCTGCGCAATCTTACACACACAGTCCTTGTAGCTCTTGCCGAAGAGCTGCATGCCCACCACCGCGAAGATGAAGACGATGATTGCCAGCACCAGGGTGAGGTTCCCCAAAGCTCCCACTGAGTTGCCAATGATCTTGATCAGCATGTTGAGTGTGGGCCAGGATTTGGCCAGCTTGAAGACACGCAGCTATCTCCAGCACAACCATCAGGGACACACATAACACAAAGTGACACTCAAAGATATTTGGGAATAGTACAAAGAGAAACACAAAGCACTTCAGTCTATATCATCTCTACAATGTCTAATCTTTACACACACATTGACTATATGTTTAAGTCACTGCTTCACACTTACCAAACGGAAGGACCTGAGCACAGACAGACCCTGAACGTTGGCCAGGCCCAACTCCACCAGACTGAGAGTTACGATGATGCTGTCAAAGATGTTCCAGCCCACTTGGAAGTAGTAGTAGGGGTCCATGGCAATAAGCTTAAAGACCATTTCAGCCGTGAAGATGCCAGTGAACACCTAATGACACAAAAGTGGAACTTTTAAGTTAAGTCATGTCAAATGTATTTATATATCACTTTGTACAGAGTTCTAGTAGTAATATAAACACACACGACCTCCTGTGAGCAAGTCAACAGCAACAGTGGCAACAACAAAGTCCCTCAGAGCTGGAGGAAGAAACCATCCTCGTCTGGTCACCTTCTGATCAGTTATTATAGACAGTCTATTGTAGTGTTCAGGTGTACTGATATAAGTAATAATAATAATAATAATAATAATAATAATAATAATAATAATAATTATTATTATTATTATTATCATAGTAATAATAATTATAGTAATAATAATAATAATAATAATAATAATAATAATAATAATAATAATTGTTATTATAGTAATAATAATAAATAATAATAATAATAATAATAATAATAATAATAATTATTATTATTATTATAGTAATAATAATAATAATAATAATAATAGGAGTAGCAGCACTTTAATGTGGTCATTAATGGAGGGCAGCTAATCTGGACCTTTAAGCTCTTTAAAGACATTTCTGGCTGTTTCTCAGTTTGTTGGTCCTCCTTGTAGATTTAAAGTCAGAGACAGGAGCTCAGCACAGTTTGTGTTGGTCCTCTAGTCCTTCACTGGTGACACTGTTGGCTGGGTGTTGCACTATTTTCTGACACTGAGGTGTTTAAAAACATCAGCAGCTCTGCTCAATCAACACACACTAACACACCACCACCATGTCAGTGTCACTGAGGATGATCCACCTGCCCTGTGTGGGTCCTTGTCATTGAAGAACAGACATATACAGAGAAACAGATGTACTACAGTCAGTACATATTGGCAGTGGAGTTGAAATGGATAAAGGGTGGTATTACAAGCAAAGTGTACTTAATAAAGTGGCCAGTGAGTGTATATATTTGTAAACATGCCAATACAAGGGAGAATACCTACCAAATTGCCAACACTGAGCACATGCTCAAAGTCAGGACTCATGGGGTAGTGCTCCATAGCCATGAACAGTGTATTGAGCACAATGCAGATGGTGATGCCCAGGTCCACAAATGGATCCATTACCACAAAATGAACCCACTTCTTGAAGAACATCCAGGGTGCACAGCAGTCCCACTTCAAAAAGCTATCAGCAAATTTATACCAGCCTGGAGGACAAGGCCTCTGAGAATCCTCCAACTCTGAGGAAAGACAGTGAGAAGCTCCATCATTCACCAGCAAGCAGGCAACGTTTATTCTCTCACTGTTTACTGAGCAACACGACGTATACAAGTCCGGACAAAAATGAGAGCGCTGCTGATGTTCCATTTTAAAAGTTTTTATTTTACAGTCATTATAAATAAAGTGACACATTTCAGTCTTTTTTGTTTTAATGTTGTAAAGTTGAGCAGAATCTCAAATTATTAGAATTATTAGAATTAGAATTATTACTAAATGATTTATATTTTAATAATTATGTTTAAGAATGATTATAATTAAATATAAGTAAATTAATATTCAGAGTATCAACATAAAAAAATTAATAAAATAAACTTTTCACCATATTAAACTGTATGAAAATGCAATAGTAGATGCATGAATGGTTCTATTCCAACATTATTTGTATGATTCCTTTCTGCATGATTCTTTCTATGTGCAACATTTTACTGCTAATATATATATAATAAAACATTATAAAAAATCATCTATTTCTTTTTCTCCCAAAGTGTTACACAGGCTTTAGTTCAGCACAAACTCAGCAACAACAGTGTCAGAACAGTAAGAGTGTCATAAATCTATATTCTGATTAAATCTGCTCTAAACTTAGACTTTACAAAAACCTGTTTTCAGATGAGCTGATATGTTGTGTAAACACTCTAAACATTTCTAGCCAAGACTTTTGAGCTTAGAACTGAATAAACAGAGGTGTTGGCTACACACTGCTCATTACAGCTTTTAGACATTGTATGTGGTTTTATTTCTAAAGCTTAACTAATGTGAGGCGACACTCTGTTTTCACTCAATCTTAAATTGAATATTTATGAGATATGAGTGTTATACCATCAAGACATGTCTACTGTTCAGGATCACCACAGCTTTTTTTGTCAACATTCCACAGATTCATTGCCACTGGAACCCACCAATTGAATGTCCAAAATTGTCATGTAATGATCATATGAATGACAGATTGTGTCTTTTGGTGGAAAATATGCGTAGCTGTCTGACTCCATCTCACAGACGTGCCCCTGCTTATTTAAGCTCCTCTCACAAGAAACCAAACATATATTTTGATTCAACCTATATATATTTGAAAAGTAGACGCTTCAAGGTTTCTGGGGTATTTTCATTTTGTTTCTAGGGTAAAACCTCAAAGTTATATAAGCGTTTATGCAGAATTTCAGTTTTATTCCCGCCTGCAGTTTTGTCCGCTTACACCAAACTGATATCTGGGCTGTATCTGGGCCCAAATCTATGGAGTGATTTTTGTGTCAAAAGTTTCACAATAGCAAAAATAAATCTGCAAGCAAAATCCACAGAAACAAGACCAAAGTCATTTTTGGTTTCATTATTTTTGTTTTTTTAATTTTTCTACAATTTTTGGTTTCATTATTTTTGTTTTTTTGCTTCTGGAATCTCTCTTTGCTTCTGCTCCGCAGTTTTTTGCTTCTGACTTTTGGAACACTTTTCACATGTGGGTGGGACTTAGAAGGTGGGGTTAGCCTTGAATTTTTATTGCTCACTGACAGCAGCTTTGAGTCCGCCTCTGAGACAGAGCCACGCCCACCACATCTGCTTCACACAGCGTTTTCAAACATGGCAGAACGAGGGGTTTGTAATTCACAGCAGCTGAACTGAATTTTGCCATTAAAGTTTATACAAAGGTTCTAATTAATTGCTAAATGGTCTGTAGATATTGCAGACTCATGTTTGCAGTTTCTTCAACACATCAGTGTTTTCTCTCCATCCAGTTCCCTAAAACTTTTAACTCACTTTGGTGAAGTGTCCTCAGTATTAACCATCACGCTAAAACGTAAAAGGCTGTGTGAAGCAGATGTGGTGGGCGTGGCTCTGTCTCAGAGGTGGACTCAAAGCTGCTGTCAGTGACCAATGGAAATTCAAGGCTAACCCCACCTTCTAAGTCCCACCCACACGTGAAAAGTGTTCCAAAAATCTGAAGCAAAAAAATGCGGAGCAGAAGCAAAGAGAGATTCCAGAAGCAAAAAAACAAAATTAATTAAACCAAAATTTTTAGAAAAAAATAAATAAATAAATAATGAAACCAAAAATGACTTTATGGTCATGTTTCTGTGGATTTTGCTTGCAGTTTTATTTTTGCTATTGTGAAACCTTTGACACAAAAATCACTCCATACAAATCTTCTGTTTGCATCTGTAAGCTCATAGAAATGTTAGATTGTATGGAATTTCAGTCCCCAGTGGCACATTTTGAGAAAGAAATATGTGAAAGTTTAAATTGTTGGCTAAAAGAATCATGGCGGAACCCCACTGTGATAACACTCCTAGTGAACATCTTTAACATTGATATTGGGGAACTTTATGCCACTCCTGGAGCACAAATTCAAGCAGCTCGACTTTGTTTGATGGCATGCAGCCCTCCTGATCACATTCCGTAAGTTTTCAATGAGCTTCAGGTGTGGAGATTGGGCGTTTGGAGTGCTCTCAATTTTTCCAGAGCTGTGTCTAGAAAATCTGTCAACAGTATTCATGATATTATTTTAAGAACAAAAATAACTGCATCAGTCCATGAGTAGCAGCCAAGTCAGAGTAGATCGTCAACAGTAGAAAGACAGCCCTCAGCGGAGTCTAAACTCCATTCCTGGGTTCTGAAATAGCCTGAAGCTTAGCACCACTCAGAGCATGTCAGCAGAGCTTTCTCCACATAGTGTCCGTGACCTCTTCTGCAGATAATGTGCACTCAGTGATAAGCACAGCACACTGATCTCTGACATTACACATCAAATTAGAGCAAAGACATGCTGTTCAGACGGGCTAACTCAGTAGTGTGTTTCACACACACACACACACACTCACACACACACACACACACAAACTAAATCAGTCACGCAAATGGGAACGGTCAAAAGGAGCCATCATCTTCTGCACCACTCAGTGGGAGGAAAGTGTATTTCTTCCCTCAAACAGTGACTGACAGCTTACTGGCGTATAATAAAACACATTACGTGTGCAGAGCTTTAACCCAGCTAATAGAGAACGTTCTAAGAACATTCAGGAACATTTTAACAGGTTTCAGGACAGTTCACCTGTGATGTACAGAAATAATGTTCACAAACGTGCAACATAACAGTTTACACTGTGTTTCTCACGCTTATCACACGACTTTATGACAACGTTTAGTAACATCAGAGAGACGTTTTTATTGTTTGGGAATATGATGATGGGAGAGGGGGAGGAGTCCGTTCATTTGAGCTGGAGGACTTTAGGCAGCGACAGGTCAAAGGTCAGTCAGCTCACGTTTGCTTTGTATCATTAATCTCTAATAAATAATCAGTTTATTTATTATAAATTGTTTCTGGTGACACTTTAAAAGTCAGGTTTCAAACATGTTTCTCCGGTCGCGTGGTCCGTATTTTAACGTGCTGTAGGTGAGGTTACAGCAACATTACTGAAACGTTAAAGAACCGTTAAATAAAAACATTCTAAGACCTGAATTTGTAACATTTGTAACATTCAGACAACGTCACACTAAATCAGACTTAGCTGGGATGCTTTAAACAGTCAGAGTAGACAGAGAGTGGTACCTTCCATCACTGTAGTGAGCACACTGAGCTGGCTGGACGCTCGTTTGGACAGTCCAGGCTGCTCCAGGTACATCATGCTGTGATTAGAGTCCACGGACTTACTGTCAACCTGCTCTTCTGGTGCCGGCTACAGAAAGACAACATTAACAAAGACTCAAAGAGGAACAAAGGTGTCAGAAGTCTTCACACTCATGACTCAGGTAGAAGTACAGACATGAGGGTTTAAAAAGACTTTTATAGAAGCTGAAGTATCAACTGAAGCTTTTTACTCAAGTAAAAGTACAAAAGTTCTGGTTTCAAAACTACTTAAAGTATAAAAGTAAAAGTCAAGTAAGGTAAACAAAAGCCAAAACTTAGGGTGTGCCACAGGGGCATATAGTGCACTACCCCACCCCCCACCCCCAAAATACATTTTTTCTAAAAGCCGTAATGACTATAATGTTATATTAAAA
>BRDA01073473.1:0-16292 GCA_036984385.1 Crenuchus spilurus | reverse complement strand
AATATTGACATTTGCCATCTCCACATCATTGCCTTCAGTTTTTATTCACAATTTGTTTAGCGTCCCAACTTTTTTGGAATCCGGTTTGTACATTTAAAAAGCTCACATTTTCTTTGATTGACTGTTTTGTTCTGTTTTCATCTCTTGAATTTATTTTATTAGTATTCCATTGGCGTAAACACAAAATAACAATTTTCCTGAGTCTGGTTCCTTAAAATACTTTCAATTTATGTTCTGTAAAGAATGATTTTGTAACCTGTTTGGGACATGAACCTTCTTTAAAATGTAAAAACAGTGTAAAGTACTTAGACTAAATTGAGTTTCTCCCTATGACACAGGCAATCACATTTTAACACAAACTGTAAAGAACACTCGCACAGTACTTTTACAGTAATTAATGTAGTGAAAGATTGATTGAATCCTTGATTCCAGACTTTTAAAACATTTAATTTATAAAATATACAAAATTTGCTCTTTTGTGAATGTTTTTAACCTGATCTTAAATATGACCTCCATCAATGTTTGTAAGACCTTTTCAAACACAACAGATGCTTCAGAATTCCTGGCTGTTGTCCTTAATAAAACCACATGGAAAGAAAATTAATGTATTTGATGAAACTGGCTAGTCTTTTCCACCTGGATGGTGCACAGATATCAACACACCGCCTTGTGTTTTTGCTTGCTCAAGTAAACGGAGCTACACAGCTTTCTACAGGTCCCATTAAAAACATCATCCAAAATATTTGCATTGGGTTTCTCACACATGTTTCTTTTTCCTTTGTTTGATGTCCCCCCCTTCCCCCCCCCCCCACATCTGCTCTGCCTCGTTTCGGTTCCTCTACACGGCACACAGACACATTCTAGGAAACGGACACTGCTTCAATATGGGAGCCGACAGAGAATCAAAATTGATGAGGGTTTGTTTGAATTTCAAGCTTAGATTAAGAATCTCCACCCTTACAGCCCTCTCTATCTCTTCCCCCCACCTCTCTCTCTCTCTCTCTCTCTCTCTCTCTCTCTCTCTCTGTTTATTTTTCCGTCTCTCCTGCCTAAATGATGTCAATGGAAGCCGAGCTATAGAGCTATTTATAGCATCTCCCCCTCCCATCAGAATCACATGATTCAGAGCCGAGGCACAATAACTACCTCAGGAGAGGAGTCTGCATGAATAGAGACGGTGAATATTTATGAACGGGCAGACTGCTGTCACATGATGTTCCCTCTCCGTAACGTTCACTTTTGGGCTGGAAAGTGAGACTCCAGTGTTGGGTCACTTTTTTTTCTTTCTTCCTTTGCCTCATATTTAATTCATTCACTCCACAAATAAAACCCTCCATCTCTCTGAAACAGCCCATCTGATTAAAAAAAAAGAAACAAGGTCCCAAACTCGTCGTGCCAATGCTGCATGGAGCTCCTCAATTAATCCAACCTGCTCCCCTCCATTCACATGCGGGCCTATTGCGTAACAAGTCTAACCCCCTCCTCACGCGCCCAGCGCACCGCGCACGCGCACGCACGTCTTCGATCGAGAGCATCCATCCTGCAGCTCTGCATCCGAGCCGCGGAGAAAACGACAACAGAACCCGGTTAAATGGTCAGCAGCTCGTCTGCATCGGTGAACACGAGCAACAATCACGAATTATCTTTCAAAACATCCCCTCGGTGTCCCCACTGCAGCACCCAGATCACGAACGTGTTCTCAAGGAAACTCATCAGCGTTGCTTTTAACACCATAAAGCATGTTTCACGTAACTGCAGCATTATATGTGCTGCCCCAGCGGCCACGCGTGTGGGTGAGCACTTCTTTCTGGTTCCTGGCTGACATGTTAACACTCCCTGCTTGCTATATTTAGTAAGCCTCCCAGTGCTGTTACTATTCCAGGCATTGTACATGAGGGGGCGGATGCTACTCGTTCATGAAAAAGAGGATAACACTCTTTCCCTCACAGCTCTTAAGCCACATTCATATGTTGGCCTGTTATAATAAAGACTACAGCCACACTAATACTATTCAATATTGTCCTCAGCCAATAGCACCATTTAACTCAGAACCTCTATATGTTGAAAAGCAGGTGTATATACCTGTTGATGGAATTACAGCGCTAGAATAAAAATAGAGTCCACCAAATGTCTACACACCCAGTGCAAATCTCTGGAGTGTGATCTAGATGAAGATGGGTGGTCACAAGCCTCGAACTCCTTCAATTTTTGACATAAAGTCATCCAACAGTATGTGACGTGTACTTAAAATTGTGAGCACACAAACCTCTTTGCATTATACAAGGTCTGAAACATCTTGTTTTGACCAGTTGACGTTTACAATGGTAGATATTTTTATTTGGAGTTTGGTAGGGATGTTGTCAGTACTTTATAGAATTAGAAAACTTTGATTTTACTCAACCACATACCTATAAATAGTCAAAACCAGATAACACACAATATTCATTTGAGTTATATGAGGAGTAAAGCATCGGGTTTTGATTGTTTTTTGAGACTCCATGGCTCTTAATGGCAGTTAAAACCCAGTTGGGAGCTGATGTTGAGTCCTGTAAGTGCGATCTCTATGACGACTCACTGTTGCTTTCTTTACCCCACCGAGTACAACCATACACAGCAGTTCAGTCAGGCTAATAAACACTGATTTTACAGTGTCAGAGAAAGAGACACGACTAATAATCGAAATATTAACTCATGAAGCATGAATAACAGCATGAAGCACACATTAAGTATCCATTAAACCAGCTACACGACTCTAGAACTCATGGTTTTGTGTCTACTGCACAGGTGTTCCTGTAGATTCCTGCAGAGTTTTGGTGATCGTCCTGATCAAACACACCTGATTCAGCTCAACAGGTAATGAGCAGGTTTAATTGTAATGTCAGAGCAGAGAAATCACCAAACAGTAGGAATACGGCCCTCCAGGACTGGAGTCCGACACTCCTGGTCTACTGTATTGGTGCGAACGTAACGATCTTCTCTGAATGACGCATGCGCAGAACGCGCGAGTCTCCTGGTTTGGGAAATACCTTTGTCACGAGCGCCGAAAGGAAAACACAAGCAGTACAACAGCGCCATCTACAGCACAGACAGTCTCTAAATAAAAAAAAAACAGACACATTAAGCAAATCACGTCTTGTGAATAGAGTGGACCTCGATACAGAGTCTCAAAGTGTACTTCCGAGGAAATGTATGGAGACAAAACAAGCCTCTTTAGGTGTGCACTCCATTACAAACACGTGTCCATAACTGTGAGACACAAGAGCCTCCGAAAAATCAGTGAACTCATAGAAAGTATTGTTTTGTCCTCAAAATAAACGTGTTTCCAACGATGTAGATCCGTGAGACAACGTGGCCATCTAGTGGTGGGAGTAACACAGTCAGGCCTAGTTTTGATCAAGTTTATTGGCCCAAACATAAACGTGGGGGTCATGGCAAGGCCATATCCTCTTAAGACCCTGTAGTCCACTTTTGTCCTCTGTTTGATGTAAAAAAAAAAGTCTACAATCCTATTGTGCCATGTAGAGAACATCCTGGCATTTCCAGTTATGTATCATATGTAGAAGTGTGTCCACATCAGAAGTTTGGCCTTTCAAACTAGCTGCCATCTAAGCTTCTAAAGCTTATAGTTGATATGTTTTATGTATACTGAACACAAATATAAACACAACACTTATATTTCTGCTTCCATTTTCATGAGCTGAACTCTAAGAGCTTTTCTATGTATACAAAAGGCCTTTTATCTCAAATATTGTTCACAAATTTGTCTAAATCTGTGTTACTGAGCACTTCACCTTTGCTGAGATAATCCACCCACCTCACAGGTGTGGCATAACAAGATGCTGATTAGGCAGCATTATAATTGCACAAGTGTGCCTCAGGCTGGCCACAATAAAAGGTCACTCTAAAATGTGCTGTTCCATAACTCAGCACAATGCCACTGAAGTTGCAAGTTGAGGGAGCATACAATTGGCATGCTGATTGCAGAAACGTCCACCAGAGCTGTTGTCCGTGAATTGAATGTTAATTTTTCTACCATAAGCTATTTCCAAAGACGTTTTAAAGAATTTGGCAGAACAGTATCGGCCTCACAACCACACATCCCATCACGTGTAGCCACCAAACCAGGACCTCCATATCCAGCATCTTCACCTCCAATACCATCTGAGACCAGCCACCTGGACAACTGCTGCGGCAATTGGTTTGCATAACCAAAGAATTTCTGCATAAACTGTCAAACTCTCAGGGAAGCTCATCTGCATGCTCGTCGTTATTGACGGGGTCAACACCCGACTGCAGTTTGTCATTGTAACCAGCTTTAGTGGGCAAATTCTTACATTTGATGGCATATGGGACTTACTAAATGTTATTTGAAGTCAATGGTATCACAGGTGATAGGAATTTCACAAAATTTTGCTATAATTGAGGAGAGCTTTCAGACTGCCTCCATTTTTTGTACTTCTAGTATTTTAGAAGTTACACTCTTACCAATATCTGCACAACAGGAATAAGTGAATGCAGTCATAAGTATCTGTGCATTATTTAATTTCCTAATTTATTAGAAATGTTAGTTGTACATTTTAAATATCAGGTTAAAATGAAACTGTACCCCTTTTTACACCTAAAATTAATCTCTATTGTTGAACAGTTTGCTTCTAATTGACAAAGTCCAGTGGTGTCCTGACTGGTTGCCCTGTAATCCCTTTAAGCAGTAGTCTTTTGGTTCGATGCAGAATAAAACAGTTAATTGTAGCAAAATCTCGTAGTTTGCTGTAATGTTTTTGAATTGGTACTATGATTTATAATGCATCTTTTAAAGTTTCCTTAAAAGGCAGAAACAGAGGGAACATGACACCCCTGATCTAAGGTAATTGTTAAAAATAAATTAGCTAGTCAGTGTTCACATGGAGTCATGGTAGATAAGCATGATGGTAGTTATTTTTCCTTCAGATGCCCAGGATTTTTCAAAATACAGTGTAATTCTCTCATGCAAAGAATCTACCTGCTTACTGTCATTTTTCCTGTAAAGATGAAAGACAACTCATCCAGGAGCAATTCTATTAAACAAATCTTGTTTGAGAACAAAACTCCAGTTCAGTTTTGACTAGGATATATATATTTAAGCAACTTACTGTAACTACTAAAATACAAATATCCTTCTTAAACATTACTGAGAACAGGACAAAGTAACTAAGATGACATGTAATTGTCTTGTGGTCATATCATGCAGATATTTCTATAATAAGCTTGCTTTAACACAATAACACAACAATTCTTTGACTTTTTTTAATCCAAAACACATTTTTTTCAAACTGCTGTAAAATAGGCATGCAATATCATGGTCCAGAAATCAAAACAGAACTCCAATTTTGATGTAAAAATGTTGAAAAAGTAAGATTTTAGTCACTGCAATATCTGTAATGGATACACACGTTAAAGAAGCTACCATTTGTGAAGACGTGAAGTCAAGTTGTACATAATTTTCTTTACATCCTTATCCTTAAAGTCCAAGCATGTCATGAAAAGACACCTGGTACAAACTTAAAAAGCTATTCTCAAAAATTACCAAACAATGACAATTTGACTGGGTTTAGTTTATCATAAAATGGACAAGGAAACTTTTTTTTTTTTTTAACAAAGTCATGTGAAGACAGTTTATCCAACAAAAGCACTGAAAAACTAAGGTTAAAAAGAGTACAAAGGATGTTACACCATAAAAAACAATCCAAAATTACCTCTGCATTGTTTTGTTCGACAAAGAAAACAAAAAGCTCTGCTGTGAGGGGAAAGGGTAGCAGAATTTCCACTACATTCTGAAAAAGGTAAAGAACAAATTTGAGGGGAAAAAAAATGGGACAGTGAAAAACGGCACATGGGGAGACGAAGAGGGCTGATGCTTTCAGAACAAGATGTTTGTGGCAGTCCTGTAGGGGTGTGTGTGGGGGTGTACGTAGGAGTCCCCCTTCAGTAGATCCGGCCTCGACTTCTGTTTCCTCGTCCACCAAATCCTCGTCCTCTGCCACCTCGGAATCCACCTCTTTGCTCTGCAAACATCAGTTACAGACAATTCATAACTACATTAACCACTGAAGTGCATTTCATCTGCTGTTTTTACTTTGGTGTGCTGTGGTTTGTTGTTTGTCTCATTCTTCACTTCAACTGCTTCAGTAATAATAGTTGAGGTAAAAACAACAGTTCCCAAAAAAAAGCAACCCATTTCTACCCTTCATTTACATACACTGCTCAAAATTAAGAGAAGACAATTACAGATAAGATCTCCATAAAGAAAAGATTCAAAATGAACATCCTTAGTAATACAAATTGTTTAATGAGTAGTAGTAGTGACAATGGAAACCACTGAACAGAAACGTGCACATCTGTAACCCCCAGCGGAACATTTTTGTAGGGTTCGGGCAGTGTTCCTCCTTGCACAAAGCAGGTGGTACTGGTACTGCTGCAGGTAAGACTTAATGCTACCAGTACTCAAGCACATCAGCAAAACACAAAACTAGGGAAGAATCAACCAAGAAGGATTTGGAGAGAGTATTTTATGTGGCCACCTTTTGGGGACGTGTCTTGCGCATGCTATTCCAGTGCAAGTCATTCATTTGCATCAAAGTAAGCAACATTGATTCACAATCATTTATGCTTCCCAACTGGACTGATTGCCATCCCCCAAGTTTAAAAGGCTTGGTAATGTACTGTGATAAGCTGTTCCCTTAATTGATTGAGTTTATTATTTTACTTTTTTAGTACACAAAGGTTTGGGCACAGCCATATAAAGTTGAAACTTTTCAAAATTGTAAGTAGGATTAGTGTACAGTTTGTTTTGTACAATGTGTTAATGGAATGGTGGCGATCAAAACAAAGTCTTGACTAAGAAGACTAAGAAAATTTTCAAAGAGAACTGCTTGTATGATTGCTAGAAAGGCAAATCATGACCCTTATTTGACTGCAAAAGACCTCTAAAAAGACTTGGACACCAGAGTGATGGCGAACTGTTGTACTATTTAGTGACACCAGCACAAATATGACTTTGATGAGAGTACGCTGAAGAAAACCTCTACCAAAAAATTCAGAGTCAAAAACCAGAGTCCGCACCACCCTTGAATTACTTAATTCTCTCTCCAAAGATCAACTAAAAATAAGTAAATAAATAAAAACTTTCCCCTCCAAGGAAATTTTTACTAATTACACATTCGGAAATGTCCCTTTTACTTACTGCGTTTGGTTTATCTAAATGTCAGACTGTCAATTAATCAATAAGGTGGTACTGCATCTTAGATCGACATCACACTTAGATGGCTTCTAACTTCTAGGTAGGCACAGACTAAAGAATTAGGAGCAGGCTTTTGCTTTTTTTTTTTTTGCTTTTGCTTTGTGCGACGGAGACTCCATGTGCTGTACTAATGATACAGTGAAACATGAATGTTCAGTTTTCCAAACTCACCATAAGAGAAATTTCCAATCGTAGCACTATATTTCCCACTAGGAGGGTTGTATATTTGTCGTGCATCTCTCCTTGGCAATGGAGAAAGCTTCTTTCCAAGTGTTCCTGTACCAGTGTCCTCTCCAGATGGGCGCTTTTGTCTGCAAGATGCACAAAAGAGGCATTAAATGCATCGCTAACCACCAGAAAAATGTACAAATAACCTCACAGCAAACTGAAAAGGCCAAATATTCAATATCTGGTTTGGGATACCCCAACACAGCTGCTGCCTCAGTCTTCTGCACTGGTTTCCAGGACAGGGTGACTGTGCTCTTGTAGGACGGAGGGTTGTGGAAGAGATCCTGGAAAAGCCCATACAGTTGTCATATCCACAAAAATACAGCATTGATCTTATTCTTACAGATCTGTGAATGCTCTTTCAACCATTACCTTAATAAGGACGTTGATGTTGTTGGTGATTTTCAAAGCCACAACTTTTATTTTGTTCTAAAAAAAATAAAATAAAATAAAAAAGTGAGATATTTAAATGCCATAGTGCATGTTCAGATCTGTGATCATAGCAAGGCATACCAATTAAGATTTGTTGGAAGTCAAATGGTACTCTTACTAAACAATTACTTTTTATAATGACCGTACCTCCTCAGTCTTTAATGCATCACCAGTTTTGCCTTGTAAGGCCACACGAAGTTGCCGAATGTATACTTGCAGACCTCTTGCGAAGTACTGTAACCTGTAGATCCAAATAAACGAGTAAGCTTATTCTGATTAAGACGGCAACTACCAAATATTTTCATTTTTGAATAGTATTCCCCAAAATAGTAAAATACTCTAAAAGCTAAAAGTCTATTGTTACTATTATTAATATAAACATTATTCTTCATTATAAGAACTTTTCTATGCATAATTGCTGGACTTTGTGTCTGTACTTTTTAATGATTAATAAGAAAAAAGAAAAAATGACAACAATATTAAACCAACTCATTTCAAGGAGCCTAAAATGCTTTAACTGCAATGAAAACACGACACAGGGTTCAGTCTTCTAGTTAGTAATCCAAGTATGACTGCATTACTTTAATTGCACCAGGCAATTACAAGAGTTTATAAAGACACCCCTCTGACAACAAGAGAAATGCAATGAAGAGAACTGGTGCTAGAGTTGGGAAGCAACAGATTAGGACAATGACACAGAAACTTGCCTGATCTTGAAGTCCTTTAACCTCTCAGCATTAATCTTGTCAATGAGGAAGTCTGGCAACTTTTTGCCAAGTTGGTGGAAGCTGAACAGCAGGCACTCCACATAGCTGAACTGGAGCTTAGGCTCTTCACTCGCAGCATTCTCCGCATTCTCTTCCTCAGGTGGCAGAGGCATGAACTCCTAAACACCATGAAGGAAAAACAGCATAAATCATTCTTCAGACTATTAGTGTCTAAAAAAATAATAATAATTGTATGTCTATAATGCGTTTATAGAGCTTTGCATCATTCAAACGTGCAGCCACACAATTTCACCGAGATGTTTGTTCACATTTGCTGTGAAACTCCAGTTACATAGGGTGTGACAGGATAGCTCCTTGGTTTAACTCCTGCAATATTCTTCTAATTTTTGAGAATGGTCAAACCACCAATCATCATCACCATCATCAATACAAAAATAACCAAAACTATACAGACTTTTTAAACTTGGAAACAAAATACAGGAGTTTTGCTTTTCTGGCTTTCCTGTGCAATACAACAGCTTCAGTTCACACACAAGCTCACCTGACAATTTCATGGAATTTGTTTCACAGGAATTCTGTAAAAACAAGCTAAACATTTTTTAAAATTATCACTAAATTTACATGCAGAAGTGTGAGATACCAGTTTATCGTTACATAAAGGAGCATGTTACTATTCATGCATTGTTGTTAAATGTACACCTAAAGTTAACATTTACCAGAAGCTTTTCAAAAAGCATCATGAGGTTGGCCTCCAGTTTGTCCATGTCACCACAATATGGGCTCATCTCTGCCAAGAGCTTCAAGACCTGAAAGACAAAAAGACAGCCAAACCATTAGTATAAGAGGAATAAGAAAACAATCATTTACCTTAAACATATTTTGTCTACAACTAAAATTAATAGATGTTTATCATCATACTCCAACACAAAAATAACAGGCCACTCACTTCAAGCTGGATGTCCAACTCTGCCACAGGACTGGTGAGCATGCTGAGGTTAGGCAGTACATGCTCACAAAAGTATGTCACAAATCGAGTGGAATGAACATTTTTCTGTGGAGAAACAGATATGCAAGCTCATTCTATAAACCATATATGCTTAGCAGCTTATATCAAACAGTTGAAAGCATTAGAGTTAGATAACGTAATCTCTGGCCAAACTCACTGAGAAAAGTGGTAATGCTTGACGTGTGCACTGCAGGAGACGGTCCACACTGTCTGTGTCAGCAGGATTGAGGGCCTGCTCAAGGAAGGCCTGTTCCACCACAAGCTCAACAAGCTGCTGCCTCCCACTCACTGTCTGCAAGTACTTCAGGCTGGACAGCACCCGCATCAGCAACACAAACTCCTCTCCCGTCACATCTTCCAAGACCTGCATCACAATACAGTACATGAGATATGGGTCACTTTAATGATTTTTTAACATTGCATTTCGGAAATCAAAAAACCCATTTATCAGAACTGGGGATCTGCGCTTTCCTCCGAGTGCACTAGCTGCCTGGCAGCAACATACTCGCAGCAATATATCATATAGTATATAGCAGTATCACATTGCTAGGGATAGGGACAGTCAATAAAAAGGGGAGGGTCAATTGGCTACTAAAAACCCACTGGGAGAAAATTGGTGTAAAAAAAAGAAATCCAACTGTAACACCTTTTATTTGACCAGCCTATGTAAAAAAAAAATGAAAACATGCAAGTTTACCTTTTTAGTCTCTGTAAATACGTAGTCTTCCACCTCCTTGTTCATGACATCCTCTGACATTGTTTTCAGCTTTGTGGACAGGAATTTTATGGCCCTTTCACGAACAACATCCTCTCCTTGCAGAATCTGGGAAAACAGGCCTCCAAGAGTACCTAAGAAACAATAGTTTTATGTTAATTAGGTCAGATCGTTGAAAATATTTCAAAATGTTATTTGAACAAAACACAACACGAAGCAATAAGACTAACTGAATGATATTTTATTTACCTGCTAACATTCACAAATTGTGAGACAAAACACACACAACTACCTTTTGCATCAATTTTGAATATGGAGATCAGTGCAGTGTTTACTTGATTGAATTCTGCTGAATCATCTGGATATGGAAAGAGACAAAACTGTTGGATACAATGGAATGGGAAAAATACACAACAGTTTCATTTTGTATTTTCTAATGTCCTGATTCTTTGTTTCAAAGCCGTTTCAAAATACTGTGCAATACCTGTCTGCAGTAGCTGTGTGAGGATGTCTGCAACTCTGGGTAAATTTTCTCCAGCAGCAAAGCGTGGGAGTTCTTTAATAGCCTGCCTACGAATCTACATAGGACAAATAACAGATTATGTAAATATTACACATTACATACACACTCTACAACATTTGAGTATTGTCCTTTCAGGAAAATGGTACAGCAGAAGCAATTGTCAATTAAAAAAGTGACTCTTACAGACACATCCTCATCTTCACACAAGTCCAACTGTGCATTAATTGCTGCATCTGCTAGTTCTGGAAAACTGCTGAAGAACTTTGGAATGAACTGCGCAGCAAGCCGCTTCTCCTTTGGGCCTCCTTTTACACCATCGAGAATAACCTGATAGGCATCTTTATGCTGAAATAACACAAAAAACACAAGCTAATGAAGTAAGTGTATCCGCACATTCATACATAAAACTTTTAATTATCATTCAAATTCATGCCGTTAATATTAATACTTCAAGAGTCCAATAGCAAAAACCAATACCAGGCAGTTCCTGACCAGCTGCTTCACCCAGTGTGTAAATATTTTATATATATACACACACACACATACATATACATACACACACACCAATGTGGGCAATACTCATTACAATACTGTGATATTTATACATCTGTATGTGCAAACCTTAATCCACCAGGGTGCAATATTCCATGTACAATAGTCAAACCCAGATGTGGACTTGAACCCAAGACCTCATCGCTGAGAGGCAAGCGTGCTAACCACCAAGCCACTGTGCTGGCCATTGTGGGACTAATAAAGGACTATCTTAATTTACTTTTTTCTGATATAATTTGAAAATACTGTCAAAACTTTCACAATGAACAGGCCAAAAGTACAAAAATGACAATCTGTCTCAATTGAGGTCCATTAAAAGCAAAGTAGATTGAGTAAGTTTAGCTTTCTACTATAAAGTCAAACTTTTTTGTATATTGTTTACTTTGTTCTTTTGGAAACGAACTTCATTTGTTATGAACAGGAAATGCACATTTACTTGAATTAATTATAAATTACAGTAATTAAGTATTTAGTAAAATTGTATATTGTAACATGGAGGTAATAATTCTCAACTTAATCATATATGCAGCTCATAACTACATCCTTCCTTGATGTCCTGATAACTAATGTTGTCAATCAGAAGTAGCAGTTAAATTACAAACTGCAACTACAGTAAACAGGTCTTCCGTTATGCTAATGTCTGTGCAGACATTTTTGTTTATAATTTAATATCAGGACTTTAGAACCAGCCTGTTGGGTGCGTTAGTGGGAAGGTGGACTCTGAAGCAGCAGAGTGTGAATAACCAAAGTCAAAGTGCTTCTGTTTATTCATACTCCCTCATAAACATTAGCTTAGCCGAATTAGCAGCACTAGGCCTCGACACAAGAGTCTGTAGAGCCTTCAGTGAAACAACAGAGCAAAACAACTACTGACCGTTTCAATCAGATTCATTACATGTGTGTAACACTGCGTAACGCTAAACATTGTTTATCTGAAGTCCAAACCTGGCTCAGATCCTCTTTGGCGTCTGCGAGGACGCCATAGTTACGGTAAAGCTCCTCCACGGTGGCCGCCATCTGCGCGAGTATGACCGTTCAACTGAAACGGACGTTTTAATGTTCAGAATCCTCCCTGTCGGCGAAAAGCGAACCTAAATCTTTAAAAAATCACTACATCAGACTTTCCTAATAAAGAGGAGCAGGGCACCAAAAAGTCCACCTTACTCTACGTACACCGACCGCTAGCCCGCCTCTGCTCTGCGGTCCTGCGGAGATTCAAACTCTTCCGAGGTCAGAGCACTGTTCTATCGCCCCCTACCGACCGGGAGAAACACAGCCAATGATCTTGAACACAGCACTGTTCTTTCGCCCCCTACCGACCGTGAAAAACACAGCAATGTTCTATCGCCCCCTACCGACCGGGAGAAACATTGCACTGTTATATCGCCCCCTACCGACCGGGAGAAACATAGCACTGTTAGCAGTATCACTCCCTACCGACAGGGAGCGACAACCACAGAGCAGTGCTGCTATAGCTCTACCTAGTGCAGCTTTAAATTATTACAACATACCAAAATATACGCTAACCGGCCACTTCGTTAAGTATAGAAAAATGGTAAAAAAAGGTATTTGGTCAGTTACTCATTTGTTGGAAGTAAATGATAAAATTGTAGAATATAAACAGCTGCTCCATAAATTAAAATTTAAACCCAAATATTGAGAATATAGTAGAGCAGGGGTGTCCAAACATTTTTCACTGAGGGCCACATACAGTACATAAAAATATAGGAGGGGCTGGGCCACTTACTAGAATTTAGTTATATAGCCTTAACTTTAGTGTATTAAAGTTAGAAAAATCAATTAAAAGTGGTCAAATATGTTATATTGTTAAATATAATTAATGACAAAAATGCCTTCATCACAGCTTTCCATAAATGGCTCTTTATTGATTTATTCAGAAAAAGGTTTGGTAGCTCATTCTCAGAACAGCAGCCTCAGATTTCTTCTTAGACAGAAGATTTACAGTACAGAGAAAAACAATAAAGGGGAAAATGGGACGGGTACATTTCAAGCTTGTTATTCAAGTTATTAGGCTTAGCAACACACCTATTAATGTTCGTTTGAAACGGTTCTCAAAATTAACAGACTGAACTGGACTTAATAACAGGAGTGCATATAATTTTAGTAAATTATTCTCGTGAGTATCAGCTGCGCTGGGTATGTAAATCGGCCCATCCAGTTGCGATGCTGATCTGATGCCACTCGTGCCAAAAATCCGGACAAATGTTTCTTGATCAAGGAGCAAATCTGCATCAGATGAGATCAGCTGACTTTACGTGTGAAATTTACTGCACTCACTTCCTACCTTTCGCTTCTTTGGTTCTGCCATGTTTAGTAACTTGGGGTAAATTTCTTCTGTGATTGTCCTTTTTGGTGGAGCAACTGTCTTGAAGAAGTGCAATACACTCAAGCAAAAAGTTGAAGTGCGGGCCATATTCTATTCTATTTATAAAATTTCTTGCGGGCCAATTAAAAATGGGCCGTAGTTTGGACACCCCTGTAGTAGAGTAACCTGCTATCACAATTTATTTACAACTAATGGTACAACAGATTTTCATTATAGTATTGTTCCAGACATGTTGTCTTTGTGTATTGAATGTGTACGTTTTATTTCTGTCAATATATCCTATACATTTTTGGGAAAATTCTGATAAATAAATATTACTGTTGTCAATTGCAAAAAGAAATATGTTCTAAATTAATATAAGGAGGAAACAGCAAAACATATTAGAACAAGATGTTTGGGACACGCCATACCCCAAAACAATATTTGGCATACCTCTCAGTTCACTGTGAAATGACGTGGAGTGTCTGACAGACACTTTAGAAATGGATGGGTATTATTACCATTACTTGAAACCTGGTGATTGTCTAAATTGTCACGTAGAAGGTAGTTATAAAGATTGACACTTGATGGCTGTGTCTTCATCATCCTTGAATTGATTATGAAAATCAAGAAATGTAAAGCATTAAATTGGAAAAAGATACTTTTTCTAACAATTATTCTAATATCAAAAATATCAGGAATATTTAAAAAATAAATCTTTGATATGCATATGTTTATTCAGTAACATTAAGCAGACTAGCATCTAAAATTAAAATAAGCCTTAATTCTTATTCTTCCAATAGATGTCACTATAACAACAAAGGCTAACATTCAAACCTAAACTGACTTCATTTTACTGCTGAATGACCTACTGGCTTCACAGCAGGATTTTTCCTATTATTTATTTATTTCCTTAGTATTCAGTAATTTTTTCTGGGCATTGTTTTTGGTAATCTGTAGTTTATCACTTTATTGGATACAATAATGAATGTAAATGGAAACGCATGTCAATTAAGGGAAAATTTGAGAATCTATTGACAGTTCTGATAATATTTCAGAGCCATTGATTACCTAATAATAGAGAAAATATTAATTGCATGGAATAGTTTTTATTGCCAGCAAATAAAAAGTATAACATTTAGAGGCACCAAAAAGAAAGGTTGTCTCCCAAATCAACATTCAGCTCTGAACCCTTCAAATTCTGTCAGTATAACTCAACATGACATTTTAAACACTAACATTTTCTGCCTGGATAAGTGCACGCCTGTGGGGTTTTGTTTAGTAGAATGCAGGCATTCAGATGTGCATGCTTGTGAGCTTTGGGTATTTTGAGGCTTTCAGGTCAGAGCCTGGGTGTTTTTTTCACTCTCAGTTGATTAGACTTTGATTTGATTGGTTACAAAATGTTAAACAATTTAAAGCTTTATTATTCCAGTTTTGTTTTGTTTTGTTTTTTTATAATTTATTTCTAGGTTTTTGCCCATTTTTATCCCTTTCCCAATATAATGGTAGCCAATTAACCCATCCCCTCTGTTAGGCCTCTCCCCATCACTTTGCAATGTCCCTTACTCTAGGAGGGTGCAAGCAAGCACAACCCTCCTCCGTTGCGTGTGATGCAGACACCGCCTCTTTTCGAACCACCGCTGATACACCGTCACTGGAGAGCCTAACGCGCTTGGAGGAAGGCACACAGGGTCCCCAGCTCCAATTGGACCAATCAGTAGACGCCTGAGCCAGCAGACATTGCAACGGGAAAGTGATAGGGAGAGTGAGAGCGCCATCTACCCGGCCAAAGAGAGCACTGCCAATTTTTGCCCTCTTGGGCCCCGGCTGTTGATGGCAAAACAGCATGACCGGGATTCGAACTCGCGATCTTCGGGTCATAGTGGTAGCATCTTTGGCCCCCAGTTTTGTTACTTATTTTATTCTAAGACTGATGTAAATGAGTGGTCACATGATCCCTTCCAAACATAGCAATTGAAACTTATGGCAGAATATACTGGCCCAAATTTTGGATAAATGACATATGTTGGTCTCTAAATAAGACACTAAAATAAGACTTATTCTACAGGTAAAAATAAAAATGGCATTTTAGTTTACAAAAGTACATTCCCTTTATAGCAGGGGTGTCAAACTCCAGTCCTGGAAGGCCAGATTCTTGCAGTTTGGTGATCTTTCTGATCAAACACACCTAATTCAACTCAGCAGGTAATTAGCAGGTTTAATTGTAGTGTCAGAGCAGAGAAATCATCAAACTGTGCTGTACACCAGCCCTACAGGACTGGAGTTGGACACACCTGGGGGGTATTTCACAAAACAGGGTTTCTTTGTTTAGCCAGGTAACTTAAACCTGTCCAATGGAAACGAATAGCAGGACATTCCTATTGGATAATCCTCAACACTGGGCTTAAAACACTAGAACTACGGAGACATTCTGAGGAATTTTCAGAGTCTCCCTCCTGAAACTCCTGAAGCTACTGAAGCCCCTGAAGCCTCCCCCTCCTCC
>BRDA01073470.1:7378-19403 GCA_036984385.1 Crenuchus spilurus | reverse complement strand
AGTACTGATATGCACTCAGCATTCGATATCAAAATGTTAATTCTAGTATACTAGTACTAGTAAATACTAGTACAACTCTAGTATTTTTCGCATTTTTACTTTCCCACTATTGTAAGTCACTTTGGATAAATGCGTCCGCTAAATGCAATGTAATGTAATGTAATCCAGTGCCAATGAATATAAAGTAAATGACTCTGCTTTTTTGTTTAGCTTGCTAGCCAAGTCTTGGTCAATTAGCTCAACATGGTGAGTCACTGTCCTGCGTGATAAGCTAATTTTTTCAAATTTGTTCTTGCTCTCAGGACACAAGATACCTGCCATCTCTACCAGGCACTCTTTGAGAAACTCCCCTTCAGAGAAAGGCTTACTGGTTTTTGCTAATTTGAATTCCAGCAAATAACTTGCCTTTGTGCTTGATTCTTGAATGGCAGTTTGTTGGATAAAGGTGATAATTTGCTGAGCCTGCAAACTATCAGCCAACCTCTGCACGCTAGCTGTCCGTTCTTGCGTTAACTGGTTGTTAGCATAATTAGCATGCTTGGTGGAAAAGTGACGGCTGATGTTATATTCCCTTAAAACTGCAACGGTTTCTTTGCAAATAAGACATACAGCTTTTGACCGGACTTCAGTGAAAAAGTATTTAGTTGTCCATTCCTTATTAAACACTCAGCACTCACTGTCGAATTTTCTTTTCTTCGGCCCACTCATTGCCGCAGTTGGGTTCAGAGCAGTAGCGGAGTAATAACAGAGAGTAGAATGCACATTTCAAGTCAATGTATCACTGTGCCTAATGCGCCACCTGGTGGAATGCCAGGCATTACAGAACAAGGTCAAATGAATGCAGCCATAATTATATGATTTCATTTGGGCAAATCTGGATCTATTTTGGTTTAAAATATGGATTAAAAAGACCAACAGGCCAGACTTGGCCACAGTTTGCCCACCTCTGGGCTACATAATGATTAAGGTATATGAGAAAAGGGAAGGGAAACTCAAAGATTTGGACTGGAATTCTGAGTGGTTTGGCCGAGTGAGCCTGAAGCCAGACCCACCCCTTTTTGTATGACAGATGAGTGAGAAGTTGAGTCAAGAGAAGTTATATAGTCAAAAGAATTGGTAAGTGCTTGGGTGGTGGTGGGTGCAAAGTTTTCATCACAATAGGTAGGTTGAATAGAGGGGTGTATAGAGAGCAAAAAAGTTGTTTTTGCATATTTATTGAATGCATTCTGTGCATATTAATTTCAGTCTTGTTCAGTTTAGCCACAAAAAAGGGCAGGAACTGACAGCATCAGATAGTAAAAACAGCTGAAAAAAATTCAGGACTTGCATTCCTCAAAGACCAGAAAACAAGAAGTGAAAATCATTACTGATTCTTTGCAGCCTGGTCCAAACCTTTTTCAACTTCTCAACCAGAGCATGCTGTACCTTCCAGGCAAAGGAACAGATTTTAGCTTCAGGCCACCCACATAAACAGCATTCTGATTCTGATAACATACATCAAGTTTGCCAAAAGTATGTAGGTGTTATGGTCTGATGGGACCTTTTACTTTTTAATTTTTGGTCATAATTCCAAAAGGTATTTCTGGCACAAAAATAACATTGTGAATCACCCAAAGCATACCATAACCACACTGAAGCATGGTGGTGGCAGCATTATGTTTTGGGGCTGGTTTTCTTCAGTTGGAACAGAGGATTAGTCAAGGTGGAAGAAATTATGAACAGTTCCAAATATCAGTCAATTCTGGAATTAAACATTTAAGCCTCTGTTAAAATGTGAAGATGAACATACATTTCACCTTCCAGAATGACAATGACTCAAACTCATAATTAATATAAGAATGGTTTCATTAGAAAAAGATCAAAGAATTGGAAGGACTGAGCCAGACCTGAAACCAAATGAAAATCTGAGAGGCAACTTGAAGTGGACTGTGAATGGGAAATGCATATCCATGAAAGACTGGGTCTTTGTGCAAAGATTGACAGAGCATCTCCAGTTTGTCAATAAATGCATGAGAATTAATGGAATGTTTGAATTGTTTTTTCAATCATAAACTCTAAGGCTGGCATTATACTGAAGCTTAACACCCTGGAGTCTGAGGGGTTTTCAGACATTCTGATGTAGTCTGACACCTGACATGATTTAATCAAAATATAGATTTATTACACTCTTTCTGTTTTACCACTGGTGTTTCTGAGTTTGTGATGAAGAAATGCACGTGTACCACTTTGGGGGGGTATTAGATGGGTGTTGTCAGGGATACTGGGGA
The DNA here is from genome assembly GCA_036984385.1 of Crenuchus spilurus. NCBI lineage: Eukaryota > Metazoa > Chordata > Actinopteri > Characiformes > Crenuchidae > Crenuchus > Crenuchus spilurus. The sequence goes on along the minus strand of BRDA01073470.1, from coordinate 17,136 downwards.
TGCTAATCCTGAGAGAGACAGTACCAGGCTCAACCACCAGAGATCTCACTCACTGTCCTCACTGCTCTTAGGCCCTTTTCAGTTATAGTAGTGGTTACAGCCACAGGCTGTCTCCAGTTATCCCCCAGTTGTAGTTTGTCTTGTCCTTGGTCAACTCAATAAAAGGCATTGATCTGTCTCCCAGTGATTCATTGTAGAATGCACCACCCTTACTAATCTGGATCCAGAACCACAATGGACAGCACATGCTGCCTTTCAGGCCCAAGGAGCAGTATTAGGAGTCCATAATCAACAATTGGTACTGCTGGATAAAGCAGACAATACGTAATGCAATCTGTCAGGGAGATGATGTTCTGCCCTCAACTCCAGCCCCCTGCATCCCCAGCAACCTCAGCCAACCTACCACTTCAATTCCTAGCACAGCCTATAAACTTTGATAGAACTCCTGATCAATTTAAAGGGTTCTTTATGCAATGTGATCTCTAGATAGATCACTACCCAGCTATGTTCCCCACACATGAAGCCAAAAATAGCCCTGGTCATGTTTTTTACTCACCAAGAAGGGACTGACTTGGGTTATGGTGGTGTGGGGCATACATGGAGGTAACATGCCATCATACTCCCACTTCAAATGCCAACTTAGTATTTGATTATACAGTCAAAGACCCTAGTGAGCTGCTACTTCAGCTCATGCAAGGCTTTTCCCCTGCAGTTGAACACTCCCTCACATTTAGAACATTAGCAGCAAGTAGGTAGGCTGTGATGAAGGAGCATTAAAGGTTATTTACAAGCGCAGCCTGAGCAAACCTCTACAGAAATGACATGCAGGGATGAGAACCTCTCAGTGACACAAGTCATTCAGCTGTCCATCAAGCTAGACAACCTCCTCCATGTCAGGAGAGAGACATGCCTCCCCCTTGCAGCATATAGAGTAACTCCTGAGATACCACCCCTCAGCCAGAGCATATGGAAAAAGCTAATGTTACCAGTGTTGATTCAAGACCGTGTATGAGGCACTCACGGACTGAGGAGCAGTTGGGAATTTCATGGACATGCAGTTAGCCCTACTTAGTGCAATTCCTTACCAGACAGTTAAACAAACCCTCCACATTAAAAGTATAGATGGAAAACCTCTAGATACAGATCAAGTAAAATACATCACACTCCCCTTATGTCAATAGTAGGGGAGCAGGAAAAAATCACTTTGAGCTCGAATCGCATTTCTAACATTGAACGATTCAGAATCGATTCTCGTTTTCAAAAAATCGATTCTTTTTGCGGGTGTGTATGTGCCGCCTTTTCAGCCACCATAGTGCTAGGCAAAACAAGGAAGCAGCGTCGGCTATATACAGGCATGCAAGCCAAGCCGCGGTTTTTAAAAGCAACCATTTGGAAACACTTTGGATTTTACCGTCAACCCGGCCGGGTAAGAAAGGGCTGGACGTGACTCATGCATTTTGCAGAGATTGCAACGGTAAAGTAACGTATTTTGTTTGTATTTGAAAGAATCGGGAAAAAATCGATTCGTGACTCCAAGAATCGATTCTGGATCGATTCGCTCGATTCCCAAAGATTCGCAGCCCTAGTCAATAGGGTTATTTCATGTTGAAATACTTACATTTTACAGAAGTCCCTGAAAGGACATACTTGTTTTAGGACATGCATAGCTTAGTAAGCATGATTCATTACTCTCCTGGGAGACCAAAGAACTAGTTAAATGGAGTAGGTCTTGCAAAAAGTAATGGATGGCTACTACTACAACCATCATAGAAATCCTGGATGTGTCTTCACTCCCTGAGTTTTCCGACTTGACAGGAGTGTTCAGCAAGGTGTGCACCTCCACTCTGCATCTCATCACCCTAGTGACTGCTGGGTATTGACCTTGTCCCTGGCACCACGCCTCCTAGGGGCTGAGTGTACCCCGTCTTCATCCCAGAGACAGTAGCCATGGAGTAATACATAACTGAGGCTCTGGAGAGGGGTTACATTAGGCCATTCATATCACCAACAGCAGCGGGATTTTCTTCATTATAAAAAAGATGGTGCTTTGAGGCCATGCTTTGATTATAGAGGCCTCGATGCCATTGCAGATAAAAACAGATATGCCCTGCATATGGTACCAGCTACCATAGAGAAGGTTTGAACTGTGACTCTTTTCACCAGGTTAGATTTAAGAAGTGCTTATAATCTTATCAGAATATGAGAGGGGGATGTGTGAAAGACTGCTTTTATGACCACTTCTATGACAATTTTATTATTTCTTACATGGATGACTTGCTGGTCTATTCAGAATCTATGGAAAAATGTCTCATGTTCAACTAGTACTACAGAAACTTCAAAACAACCTGTATGTAAATTTGTAGAAATGTGAGTTTCATAGACACAGCATTGCCTTCCTTGGATATCACATCAGCATTGAGGGAGTCTCTATTAATTCTCAGAACAACCCCTGCATGGTTAAAAACTTTCAGAAATGATTTGGTTTTGCAAACTTCTACCAATGATTCATACAATGTTATAGTTTAGTAGCAGCACTGCTCACTTCCCTCCTAAAAGGAAAATCCAAAGAAATGCACTGGATACCAGCAGCACAATTGGCCTTTGACACACTCAAGCAGCAGTTCACTAATGCTCCCATTCTGAATCAGCCAGACCTGGAAAGGACATTTTTACTGGAAGTGGATGGATCAGAAGTGGGTCTGGGAGTATTATTGTCACAGCATCATGGAACACCCCCCAGCTATACTCTTGCAAATTATTTTCCTAGAATCTCACCCCTGCTGAAAGGAATTAAGAAAAAGTGGCTTTAGAAGAGTGGGGACATTCGTTGGAGAGAGCCAAATACCCCTTAATCATATATCACTGTAACCTAGAATATCTGCAATCGGCTAAATGTCTCAATGCTAGAAAAGCTGGATGACACTCTTCTTTACCCACTTCAGTTTTATCAGCACATACCAGCTCAGCACCAAAAAGCAGATGCACTTTTGCACATTCACAAACCTACAAAGAAATCAGCACAAGCTGAACCTATTCTCCCATCAACTTGTATTGTATCACCTGTTCAATGGGATATCATGCAAGAAATCATAAAAGAACAAGAAAATCTCTGCACAGCCTATCCTCCTTCCAAACTGTATATTCATACAGGCCTGCACACTCCTCTCATAGCGCTCATTATTTTCACACCTTGCTCTGTTCACTCACATGCACGACAGTTCATTACATCAAAATTTTGGTGGGAATGTTCACAAAGGAATGTCACCCAGTTTGTAAAATCTTGCCCAAAGCAAAAGCCCATGTATCCTGCCTACTTGCAAACTAGTCCCTTTCCCCATCCCATTCAGGCCTTGGTCCCAAATAACAGTTGACTTTAACTTAAACTGTCACAGTCAGTCAGGACTATTCCCCTCCTCACCACCAGAGGTCACCCTCTCCGGTATCACAGAACAATTCACCTCCCAGACACCAGAGGTCGTTATCGCCAGAGTACTGACGTCTGGCCAGCTTAATCTTATTCTCCCTATATAAGCCCAGTAGTTTGTTACCTCAGTGCGAGGTCTTGATTATGTTTATTGTGTCATTTCTGAGCGCTCTTTCTGGACGGATATCTCTGGTTCTTTGGACTCTTTGCCTGGACTCTGTTTGCGACTTTAGATTTGCCCCATTTGAGTTAAGTGCTGATCGCCTTAGCATTGTGTTTGTTTGTTGTCACTATTTTGTAAATAAATCTACTCTGCACTTGGATCCATGCCTTGGTCATTCGTTACAGAAGACCTCACCTACAATGGATCCAGCAGTGTTAGAAGAATGCCTACGAAGCTAAGAGACCAAGATTGAGCAGGTCGGTGCTATTGTTCAGAGGCTTTTTGAAGCTACTATGAGTAGCACTAGCATGCAAGCTAGCGCAGCTGAGGCTAATATGCCTGATGCTAACCGAGGTACAGCTAACCCTCATTTTGTTCATCATCCCCCACTAATAGCTCTACCAGAACGTTATGATGGGTGACCAGAACAATGTAAGAGTTTCTTGATGCAATGTGACCTGTTTATTGACAACAATCGAGGCCATTTTCTACTGAAAAGGAGAGAGTTGATTTTGTAATCTCTCATCTGACCGGAAAAGCTAGAGAGTGGGCCTTGTCATTATGGTATAGAGAAAGCGAGGTTTTGAAAACCGAGTCGTCATTTCTCTCAGCGTTTAGAGCGGTGTTTGATCACTCAGCTGTATTTAGAGATGTTGGAGCAGCATTATTGGACTTACAACAGGGTCAACATAATGCGGTTGATTATGCATTAGATTTTCGCACTCTCGCGGCAGGGAGTGGATGGAATGACATTGCTCTGCTTTCCGCCTACCGAAGAGGCCTACGTCCAGGGTCAAAAGCCGAAATGGCATGTCGGGGACATTTAACAGATCTGGATAGTTATATTCAAACATCCATTGTGCTAGATCCTCTAGTGACTGAGAAGTGCCAAATACGGGCTGCTACCGCCAATCACACTCCCAAGCTGGAACAGTCAGAACCCATGCAATTGGACAGGACTCACATCTCACCTCAAGAACGTGAAAGGCGTTTTAGAGAGAAGTTGTGTCTCTACTGTGGCAAAATGGGACACATGAGAGCTTCTTGCCCTCAACGCCCCGGATTTACCGGGGCTTGGGTGAGTATTCTGAGGAGTCCTAACATGTCCATGAAAACCTTCACACTCTTAGTGAATATGGCTTGGGGTTTTGATTTTGTCTATGTTTCAGCCCTTGTAGACACCGGAGCAGCGGGTAACTGTGGATCGGAATTTCGTGGAGCAACATGGGATACCTACTACTCATGTCTCTCCCTTCATGACTGTTAAAGCCATAGATGGGAATCCTGTTGGTAAAGGGAGAGTGGACAGAAGGACAATAGAACTGGAAATGCAAGTAGGTTTGTTCCATAAAGAGAAACTCTCTTTTTTGTGATTGACTCTAAAGACAGTTCAGTAATATTAGGATTTCCTTGGCTACAAACTCATGATCCAGTCGTGTCTTGGTCACAAAGAGACATTATACGTTGGAGTCCTCAGTGTATTCAGTCCTGTTTAGCCGTTCCATGTTTCAGCACAAAAATAGAGAGCCCTCAGGTGAATGTAGACATAAAAGTTCCCCATTGCTATCATGATTTATCTGAAGTGTTTAGCACTGCTAAGGCTTCCCAGCTGCCCCCCCATAGAGAGGGTGATTGTTCCATTGACTTACTTCCTGGTTCCATGCCTCCAAAGAGTAGAGTATATCTGTTATCACTTCCAGAGACAGAGGCTTTAGAGTCTTATATTGAAGATGCATTAGCTCAGGGGTTTATACGACCATCTACATCACCAGCAGCTGCTGGTTTCTTTTTTGTAGATAAAAAGGATGGGGGCCTGAGGCCATGTATAGATTATCGGGGTCTTAATGCTGTTTCAGTTAAATATCCATACCCTTTGCCATTGATTCCTTCTACCTTAGAAAAATATAGGGAGCAAAGGTTTTTACTAAGTTAGACCTACATAGTGCCTATAACCTCATCAGAATCAGGAAAGGAGATGAGTGGAAAACTGCTTTTGTGACCACTAGGGGGCACTATGAATATCTGGTAATGTCGTATGGATTAGCTATAGTGCCCTCTGTCTTTCAGTCTTTTGTCAATGAAGTGCTACGGGATATGCTGGACAAGTGGGTGGTGGCCTACATAGATGACATTTTGATTTTTTCCAAGGATATTAATGAGCATCAGAGACATGTCCGGGCGGTTCTTAGACGTCTACTAGAGAATAATCTGTTCGTGAAGGCAGAAAAATGTGAGTTTCATGTGTCCAGAGTTAAATTCCTTGGTTAGGATATCAGTGATGAGGGGGTTGGCATGGATGAGGGGAAGGTGAAAGCACTATTGGACTGGCCTAGGCCTCATAATATTAAACAGTTGCAGCGGTTTCTGGTTTTGCGAATTTCTAGAGGCATTTTATTAGAAACTTCAGTGTGGTGGCAGCCCCTGTTACTTCTTTGTTGATAGGCAATAAGAGAACTTTGGTTTGGAATCCAGAGGCAGAAGCAGCTTTTAATAAGCTGAAAGGTTGTTTTACATCGGCTCCCTTGTTGAAATTACCTGATCCTGATCAGCAGTTCATAGTTGAAGTGGATGCTTCTGAAACGGGTGTAGGGGCTGTCTTGTCACAGAGGTCGGGGCAACCGTCTAAAATGTACCCATGTGCTTATTACTCCCGTAAACTTAATGAGGCAGAAAGGAATTATGACATAGGCAACCGCGAGTTATTGGCAATGAAAGCGGCTTTTGAGGAGTGGAGACATTGGTTGGAAGGTGCTAAGTGGCCATTTGTAGTTTTAACCGATCATGAGAATCTGGAATACATTAAGTCAGCTAAGAGAATGAACACCAGACAAGCCAGGTGGGCCTTATTTTTCACCAGGTTTAATTTCACCATTACTTACCAACCAGGTTCCAAAAATGTTAAGGCAGATGCTTTATCTCATCAGTTTGAAGAGCAGGTTTTTAATCCAGATCCTGTTAATATTCTACCAGCCAATTGTATTGTAGCTCCTATCAGATGGCAATTAATGGAAGACATTCAGAAAGCCTTAGTACAGGAACCCATTCCCTCGGAATGCCCTCCTAACAGGACTTATGTCCCCAAAGACTTCAGGTCCTGAGTGTTACAGACTATTCATGATCAGCCGAGTTCAGGTCATCCTGGTATTAATAATACTCTGAATAGTACTGTATATGAAGGAAGTTCTGGTGGCCAACCATGGTTCACGATGTCACACGTTATGTTAAGGAATGTCCACCATGTGCCCAATCCAAATCATCCCATTTAGTGCCCCAAGGTTTATTAGAGCCTTTAGCCATTCCACAGCGTCCATGGTCACATATCAGTCTGGACTTTATAACTGACCTGCCTTCATCCAAGGGACATACCACCATACTGACAATCATAGACAGGTTTTCCAAAGCATGCAGGTTAGTTCCTATCCCTAAACTCCCAACCGCTTTAATCACAGCAGAGTTGTTAATAGAACATGTATTTAGATATTATGGGATCCCCGAAGATATAGTGTCTGATAGAGGACCTCAGTTCACCTCTAGGGTGTGGTCAGCATTTTGTAAGACATTGAATATCAACCTCAGTTTAACATCAGGTTATCATCCTCAGAGTAATGGGCAAGTAGAATGGTTAAACCAGGAGATAGCACGGTTTTTAAGAACCTATTGCAGTAATAAACAGCACAACTGGAGTGACTATTTAGTCTGGGCAGAATACGCACAGAACTCACTGACCCGAGAAGCAACAGGCATGACTCCTTTTCAATGTGTCTTGGGATATCAACCACCTATGTTTCCTTGGGATGGAGAAGAGACTTAACTCCCTTCAGTGGATGAGTGGATGAGGAGGAGTCAAGAAATCTGGAAGGCGGCTAATGTAAGGTTACAGCGTGCTGTTCGGAGACACAAGGAGAAAGCAGATCAACATTGAAGACCAGGACCACATATCAGCCTGGAGACAAAGTCTGGTTATCAACGAGGGACCTCAGAATGAAACTTCCTTCAAAAAAAGTTAAGTCCACAATTTATTGGTCCCTTCTCCATAATCAAACAAGTCAATCCAGTATCCTATAGATTACAACTGCCTAGAACTTATAAAATCCATCCCACCTTTCATGTGTCATTGCTTAAGCCATATTTGTCTCCTAGCACATCTGATCCTGTCTCTCCTACAGGCCCTCCACCTCCTTTGGACATCGAGGGTGAACCTGCGTATGCAGTCCGGACTTTGTTGGACTCTCATAGGAGAGGTCAACAACTGCTATACCTGGTTGATTGGGAAGGATATGCACCAGAGGAGCGGTCTTGGGTCGCATCTGAGGACATTCTGGACCCATCGCTCATCATGGAGTTCCACCGGGACAACCCTACTCGCCCGGCTCCTCGGCCTAGGGGCCATCCTCGTCGTAGGGGTCGGATTGCACCAGTCGGTGCAAACTAGTCCCTTTCCCCATCCCATTCAGGCCTTGGTCCCAAATAACAGTAGACTTTAACTTAAACTGTCACAGTCAGTCAGGACTATGCCCCTCCTCACCACCAGAGGTCACCCTCTCCGGTATCACAGAACAATTCACCTCCCAGACACCAGAGGTCATTATCGCCAGAGTACTGACGTCTGGCCAGCTTAATCTTATTCTCCCTATATAAGCCCAGTAGTTTGTTACCTCAGTGCGAGATCATGGGTAGATGCCAGGGACACACTCAATCCATGTGTGTTTAGTTCCACAGAGTTCACCCAACCAGGCCTGCCCTGCACTCTCAGAGTCGACCCTTACATGGATTACACAAGGCCCTTACACAAGGGTTGTCGGAAGCCACCCATTGAGAGGAATCTCTGTCAGGGATACTGGGCTGATACTCCTGAAAGAGGCAGTATCAGGCATAACCACTAGAGGTCTCATTCACCTGAATATTGACAAACAGCTCTCATGACCCACAACACTGATTACTACCCATCAAAAGCAGCCTACAGCTCTGTGGACCATTACTGTTGCACAGACCTTTAGTCATTTAAGTGAACTCGTGTCTTTTTCTCACCTCCTGAAGCCTTGGCTGCTGTACAGACTGGCCAGCACAGATGTCTTTCAGCTTTTTTCTCCCTCTCCTTGACTCTCCTAAGCTCACCTATGAACTATTTAGTTATATTAATTGACTCCTGCCTTTTGGGCCTTTTCAGTTATAGTAGTGGTTACAGCCATGGGCTGTAATCTCATGTATCCTCATGAGTTTCAGTTGAGATCCTAATAAGGTCTCACATTGTAATAGTTTTGCCAAGAAAATATTGCTAATTTTTAATAAAATCAGGTGTTTCAAAATTAACTTCCCAGGTCTCATTTTTATGATGTTTATGAAAGAGAAACAAGAAGTGTCCTGTGCAATCACAGGGCAAAATGTGCATTTCCTTTAGAAGATGCTTGGTGCTATGTTATTATGAAACTATGGCAGTGGTACATTGATTTAAATTCTAAATAGTGACACAAAGAAAACTGCCTTTGTATGCCATTTTGTATGCTTTTTTATACAATTAAAACAGACAGTACTCTTACCACTCTACTCATTACCAAAGGCATTGGAAGAGCTGGTATTAGGACTGAAACGTCCAGTGCAAACCTGGATATGCAAGTGTTCAAGTGATGAATGGTGATCAGGAAAAAGATGAAGAGGATCCTTGAACATTTTGCTGCCCTGTGCTGCAACACATGGAATATTCATGGGAAACTGGTGGTCTTGAACTGAGAAAAACATTAATCTTGAAGTTTTTACTGAAGTGGCTAACTAAAGAATTAAGACTGAACTTTCTGCTATTAAAAGTTGTATTCTCTATGGAATGGTTCATTCCATTTAATTCAGCTTTAAAATATTAGATTCACTAACTGGTATTACAAATGGCCAGAGTATTCAAACAGGATTTGCAACATAACATTTGTCAGTTGAAGACCAGCAATGCCATGTTTTTTGCCCCTGCTAAGCCAAATAATAGATTAGATTAGATTAGATTAGATTCATCTTTATTGTCATTGTGCAGAGTACATGTACAGAGCCAATGAAATGCAGTTAGCATCTAAGCAGAAGTGCAAAATACAGTGTTGCATACATAAAGTGCAGAAGAGTAACCACAGCCTGGATGCTGTGATTACAATATGCAAAAATATACAGTATGTATATATATAGAGTCAAGTT
>BRDA01073463.1:0-17915 GCA_036984385.1 Crenuchus spilurus | reverse complement strand
GGCACTGACTCCTTTAGAGTCGGATTTACAAATATATAAACCCAAAAGGGTAGCTTATTCAATTGGCTACTGGTTATTTTGTATCTCATCAGCGTCCAGTTTTGAAATTTTTTAAGTTTAGATATATAATCCTCTTCCATTTTGGCAGTCCGACGGAGCAAAACACAAAAATTAACGGCTCGCGTCAGTGCACTTGACTCTCACTCGCCTCTGCGTAAAAGGACAGCAGCAAGCACCCGTTGGCTCACATATGCCCCCCTTCAGTGCTGCAGAGTACTGCCCTGCCATACCCTGTGCCTTTTCATTGCGGTTTTATGTCCCATCAGCAAAACTAAATATGTCACTAACAAACATTAAACGTAAATGGTTAAGGAAAACCCACCATTTGAGTTTGAAACACTGCAGTATTCCTGGGCTAACTAGTCAACACAAGCTCTCTCATATTCATCATTGACGCAGAAGTCCCAACCAGCATGATATGACCGTTAACGCCAACTCACTGGATATTCCCGTCACCACTTTGGGTTTCCCATCCTTATTACTTTAGCCAGTTCTAACAAAAGTCACTGTCTGTACTGCTAATATTAATTTGCCTGTTTTGCTACAAGGAATAACATTAGCTAACGTAGCGTTAACATCATAGACACAGGTTGAGGTAGCCTAGCCAGGGGCTCACCTCTCATTTCTCCTTGCTGATTTATCCCTGCTGAGCAAAACACTTTCTGATATCCATCTACAGGAGTAATAATGTTTGACTCAATCAAGTTAAAAATAATATGATATATAAGTATTCATCAAGTTATGGGCTAACGTTACGTTACCTTTAGTCACGTAGTTCTCCCTTGCTCGCTCTCTACAGATGAATAAATGATTATATTAAGTAGCCATGTGGGTATTGTGTTGAGTGAATAGAATTGCAATTAAAACCCCTTTCCATAGTTGGTTCCGCATGCGGAATCAAAATGGCGTCTTAGGACAATTTAAATAATAACAAATAAACAAATACTTTAATCAAAATCGTTTCAGAGAGGAGACCGTCCACTGTGTGTGTGCACATATATGTTTGTGTGTGTGACTGCTCAGCGGGTGGGGGAGGGGCGGATGACTCACACTGAATCCCTTTTTAAAACTTTCAGAGCTTTAGATGATAAATAACAAGTGCCACAACCACACCATAGCCTCTAAACATGATAAACAGCGTTTTAGAAGAGTTAAACAGTATGCTAGCCTCACATAAACAGAACAGAAGTTTCGTATTTTTGGATAGACCATGAACTTTTCCGTCGAAAATAAACCACAAAATTTGCAAATAACAACTCTTCACATCATCTAACATGTTCCCAAAAAAGTTCTCTTCAAAATACAGCAGAGAGTTTTTAAACTGCACACTCCAGACAAAGTCAATGATTATATATTTTTGGAGTGCCCGGTGGCGTGCACCTCCTCCATTAAAAACAGCACACCAACATTAGCTCCCAGCTCTGAGCACACCCAATCTCTTTGTACAAGTTTAACAGCTTTATATCATCAAAAACAACTGCCACAACAAAACCATAGCATTTAAACCATAAAAACCAGCGTTTTAGAAGAGTTAACCAGCGACTAACCTCAAAAGTAGACAATCCAGGGAGCACTGGCTTGGATACTTCATGACCTTTTCTGTTGAAAATAATGGAGCGTCTCTCCAGCGAGCCTTGTCTGTTGAATGTGTTCCAGCCCATCTATCTTCTGATGGGCTCATGGTAGTTGACTGACACCTTTACCAGCGAATAGTTGACCCTTTTCCCTTTCGAACGAGCCTTTATGTGAATCGCTCAGCCAACTAGATATTCGAAGGCGTAAAGAGCAAAAAAGCGCTGTAAATGGTCGGTTTGAATCGGTATGTAAATCCATTTATGCGTAAGCTCTTATGCAAATAACGCAGCATACGGTGAATCTCAATGCTGAATAATAATGAGCTGACCTCATGTTTAGACATGGAGGTTGCCATGTTGATGAAACTTGAGTCTTCAGGTCTCTCTGTGGACTGAAAGACAAAGCAGCCTGAATGTGTGTGGGGGAGGGGTTGTGTGAACGTGTGTGCTGCTCTCTGGAATGTCTCACTCTGGTGAACTCAGTCATACCGGTGTTTCAGAGACACTTATTAGAGATTTGATGTTTGATTATGATGTTTTTGTAGTTAATATAACTATAGATTATTAATAATAAATAAATAAATACTATTATTAATAAAATAAAAAAAATACTTTTAAAAATATACTTTTACATTTTGCAACATTTTGATAATTTTAGGTAATCTAGAGTGATTTAGAGTAATTTGGGGCAATTTGGAGTAGTTTTGAACCAAAATACACATGTGCCATTTTTGGACTTGTGTATACTTGGACATGCCTGTCCCATTCTTTAATAAATCTTCTATAAAACTCTACAGGTTATAGGTAGCTTTCTAAAATTTTGGTGGTTTGTGGACATGAAGTTAGTGCAATTTTTTGAGCAGAATCAAAATGATATCAACATGTATTGTGAAGATATTAAGATTTATGTAAAAAAAGTAGGCAATTTTCATAAAAAAAATACAGAGTTTTATTGTCTATAAGAGGTTGTTTACCATTACAAAAAGTGAAAGCCAATGTTTCCATTTTTGGAACATAAGTATGTACTTTCATATGAGCCATTGAAATCCAGTGTGCACTTTTCAAATAATATTCCAAACCGAATAAAGGTACCTCAAAAATACTTGAAAATTGCTCAACATAGCAACTGCTGAAATGGTAGAAGGGGATTATTAAGTAGCTATGTGCGCATTTTGTAGTGTATTCTACATAGGCTTAAAACTCTAAAGTGATATTTTTTTTACTGGTGAAATTTATACTGGGGCACTGCAGATCAATACTGGGGCATGTGCCAAAAAAGACCAAAAAAGATGGTCCCAAGAAAAAATCGAGTAAACAGGAAGCTGAGATAGTGACAAGACCGAGTAAAAATGCGCTCGAGTCCGAGACGAGTCGAAGACCTTGAAAATGTCACCGACCTCAAGTACTACAACACTACTTTGCACTTTATACCAAATAAGAAGGAAAGGAACCTAGCATGGTTTGCAGTATTAAAACTTAAATATCATCCATATATATATATATATATATATGCTTGTTGAAAAGGTTTGCACCTGAAATAGTGAGTTATTTACAACTATTTCAGTTCCTTAATGATGCTTTACATCCACTCATAAGCACACTATAAGTATATATAAGTACACTTATAAAAATTTTAAGAATACAACCAACTAATGTCATTATACAGATCATTTATTATTTTTCAATGTTTCACAGCAAATACGATCTGAGCTTATCCAACCTTCCACAAAACAGCTGCCACATAGTTGCAGGACTTGCCCAACCCTCCAATGCACAAGCAACCCACTGTCTCAGTTACTCCAGTTTCCCTTAGCATTAGCATTAGCATTAGCCACGCCTGGAAAAAGTTGTGGCCCAACAACTTTGCTCATATTTACATAAAAACCAAATTTGTGAAAAGTTCCAATCTGGATTTAGAACCCATCATAGCACTGAGACAGCTCGTATTAAGATAACAAATGATCTTGCCTCTGATCAAGGCTGCATATCCTTGTTAATTTTACTTTATCTAAGTGCAGTTTTTGATACAATAGACCACAATATTCTCCTAAATAGACTAGAGAACATGGTTGGAATCACAGGAACAACCCTAATGTGGTTTAAATCTTATCTAACAGAATGTTACTAGTTTGTAAATGTTAATGATGTATCGTCCAACAGTACAAAAGTGAGATATGGAATTCCACAAGGATCTATATTGGGACCTTTATTATTTATACTTTATATGCTTCCATTAGGCCACGTTATAAGTAAACATAACATTAATTTTCACTGTTATGCAGATGATACACCACTTTATATATCAGCTAAACCTGATGACAGGATTAGATTAAAGAAAATAGAGGACTGTTTAATAGGTTTAGTTTATGTTGAAATAAAACTCAATTTGTATACGACCATCTATATTGTTTTAAATGTGGAAACTGGGGTAGATCAGACAATATTTGTATGACTTGACTTGTGACTTGCTTGTTTCTCACCACAGTGACTTGGGACTTGCTTGAGATTTGAAGGTGATGACTTGAGACTTGCTTGTGACTTGCACATGAGGGACTTACTCCCACCTCTGGTACACACACAAAGGTCTATAATCCTAAAGTCATAAAATAATAATAATTTCCCTGCAAAAATCTTACCTGTGTTTTAAATAACATGTCTAAGTCCTGACTCTCAATCATAAACTTTATTGAAAACAACTGAGAACAAAACTTTTTTTTTTTTTTGTGCAAGAAATATTTCAAACTCTCATGATGAGAATGAAGGCAGTGAAGTCACACATGTGCAGCCTGAAACACAACCTGCAGTAAAGTTAGTTTAACATTAGTCACTCATTTGATATTTGTAATTCCACTTTTCCTCACCAGTTAACTAAACGCAGATTCACAGCACAGTTACAGTTAGGGGGTAAAATAGAAGAAGACAACAAACTACAACCACAACATTTACAGTACTAAAGTTCACTTGTTATGACAGATGATGCAAGAGATGAAGGGGGGTTCAAACTGCATTGAACCAGTGTTTGGGGGGGTGGGGCAGCTTGCAAAAGATTGAGAACCCCTGCTCTAGAACACTGTCAGTCAGTCAGTCATTCCTGTGTCAGTATGGAGCTCAGTCTACTCTCTGTGATACTCTGTGAGTAAATCTTCTCTATATATCTTCCACAGAGTGAATGTTGCTGTACTAATATTATAATACTATAAAGGTACTAATATTTAATGTGAGTGCACTAAAGGATGAGTTTCTATGTGATTTGGTCAGTGTGTCTCAGTTCGTAGCCAGAGTGGAACACTAGAGTTTTTGTCCTACATCTTTAGCTTTATTAATGAATCCATATCTGTGATGGGAATGTGTGACTTTAATGGCCTGGACTATTGATGTGCTGTTAAACTCAGACTTTAACCTGGTGCACTAGAGCATCATCATCATGTTGTGAATGATTGTCTACTTAAATAATACCTACATTAAGCATGACAGTTAATATTGAACACACTTCACCAACTTGAGCTTTTTAAAATTTTAGGGCACTGGACGGAGTGAAAACACTGATGTGTGGAAGAAATATGAGTATATACGATATCTACAGTCCATTTAGCAATTAATTATAACCTTTGTATAAAATTTAACAGCATAATTCAGTTTAGCTGCTACTGTGAATTAGAAACCCCGCGTTCCACTATGTTTGAAAACGCTAGAAAGCAGGTGTGGTGGGCATGGCTCTGTCCCAGAGGCAAACTCAAAGCTGCTGTCAATCCAAAATCAGTGACCAATGGTAATTCAAGGCAAAGTCCCACCCACATGTGAAAAGTGTTCCAAAACTCAGAAGCAAAAAAAATGTGGGGCAGAAGCAAAGAGAGATTCCAGAAGCAAGAAACCTTACTGGAAAAAGCAAAAAAACAAAAACAATGAAACCAAAAATTGTGGGAAAAAAATGAAAACATTGAAATCAGAAATGGTCAAAATTCAAATGTAACATTTAATGAAATAAACATTACATTTATATTTAACCCTTTAATACAGTCACTACCCTCCACAGTTAGTCTCTATGATAAAATAAACCCTGAAATCTTTTTCATTTTCAGAAACACTTTCAAAACTCATTACACTTTACAAATTATATTTGTTGGTCAAAAGAAGTCTTATTTTTGATAATAACATCACTATCCTAATATAAATAACAAAATTAATCCTTTATGAGGAGATCTGAACATTTGTTGGCAAAATCTGTAAAAACATTGTTTGCTGTCTAATAAAGCAGCAACATTCCGAGCCAGTGGCAGGTAATTCAGTCCAACACAGATTACAAACCCCCTCCACAGACCTGTGACAGCACCTTTTCTCTGCTGAATGATCTGAAATGGTTCTTCACTCAGTTTGAGGCACTGAATGGCACTGCTGCACAGAAATCCACCCCTCCCCCTCCTGGAGACCAGGTGCTCACACTGTAACTGGACATGCTGAGGAAGGCATTCAGCAGGCTGAATGCTTGGAAAGGTCCCTATCCCTACAAAATACTTGGTTGTGTGCTGAAGGACTGCACTGGTGAACTCGCAGAGCTGTATTCTGACATCTTTAACACCTCACTGAGTCAGGCTGTGGTCCCCGCATGCTTCTCAGTCACCATCATTATACCTGTCCCAAAAAGGTTGTCACCCTCCTGTTTCAATGACTACTGGGCGGTTGCACTCACCTCCACCATCATGAAGTGCTTTGAGTGGCTAGTCATGCAACACATCATGTCCTTGACTTCCTAACTGTACAATCTGGCTGCGCCCTGTATGGCAGCGGCTACTTTAGCACCCGTTAGCGATGTGTGTTCTATGTTAAATGTACCATTCTTTCAGACACAATTTAATTCTAGATTAGTCTACACTTGCAGCGTTTTACTTGGACTTCTTAATACCAGCTCATTCAGCGACTCTAACAGCGGATTACTGCCGTTGGGGTTCAAAACACTCTGTGAGCTCGGGATTACATGCGAGCAACACCCAGCAGCTTGTACAGCAGCGGTCTTGATTACCACTACAGACTGCCTGAGGAGGCGACGTAAGCGGTGTGAGAGATCGCGCAAACGTGGCTCCCGAGCCGGCATCAGTGCGAGGCTAAAAGCAAACCCTCACAGACCTGCGCTTCCATCCATTGTCCTGTCTAATGTTCGCTCATTGGAAAACAAAATTGACCACTTAAGACTGGAATTAACCACTCAGCGCAAGGTGAGAGACTGTTGTGCCTTCGTTTTCATTGAAACATGGCTAAATTCAGGTATCACTGATAGCGCAATTAGCATCGATTGGTTAACAGTGTTCCGTGCAGACAGGAGCCACGTCCTCAGTGGAAAATCACGAGGAGGTGGAGTTTGCATATACATCAATAACAACTGGTGCACAAATGTTAAAACTGTCTCAAGCCACTGTTCACAGGATATTGAATTCCTCACAATAAAAGGCAGACCTTTCTACCTACCAAGAGAGTTTACTGCTATTTGCCTCACAGCTGCCTACATCCCCCCTGATGCAAACACAAAAGATGCACTATCTTTACTCTACAGATCTATCAGTTTGTCCCAAAATGCCAACCCAGACTGTTCATATCATTGCTGGATATTTTAACCTGGCTAAATTGAGGTCTGTACTACCACATTACTATCAATATGTGGACTTTGCAACCAGAGGGAAAAATATACTGGACCATGTTTACTGTAATATCAAGGATGCATTCATGGCAGTTCCACACCCCCACCTGGGGAATAGAGACCACCTCTCTGTCATGTTAAGACCAGCATATAGACCCCTGCTTACCAGAAACTAACCATCTGTGAATCAGATAAGATGCTGGTCAGTAGGAGCAATTTTAGCTCTACAGGACTGTTTTGAGTGCACAGACTGGAGTGTGTTTAGAGATGCTGCCACTGTCAACCAGCACATCATACTTGAAGAATATGCTGAGTCAGTAATAGGATACATTTCCAAGTGTGTGGAAGATATCACCACACGTGCCAACCAGAAACCCTGGTTTAACAGTGAGGTGCATGCTCTACTGAGAGCACGAGACATTGCTTTTAAGTCTGGAGACAAAGATGCACTCAGATCTGCAAGAGCCAAACTAAATAAGGGCATGAGATCTGCTAAGCATGCCTATGGACAGAAAATCCAGAAACACTTTACTAACTCAAAAGACCCCAGACGGCTGTGGCAAGGCATCCAGTCTATCACAGACTACAAGCCATTCACTTCACTCTGCAATGACAACATTGTCTTCCTCAACAAACTCAACATACACTTCAGCAGGTTTGATGTAAATAAAACCACACCAAAAATAAAAGCCTCTCTTGGTCCGGATGATAATGTACTTAGACTAGACCAAGCAAATGTGCAGACAACCCTACACAGGGTCAACCCACGTAAAGCTGCTGGTCCTGATATCAGGTTTTGTTCTTAGGGAATGCGCTTATCAACTGGCATATGTGTTTACTGATATCTATAACACCTCCCTAAGCCAAGCCACTGTTCCCAAGTGCTTCAAGTACACCACCATTGTACCACTGTCAAAAAAGTCACCTGTATCATCACTCAATGACTGCCGTCCAATTGCACTCACCCCCATCATAATGAAGCGCTTTAAAAGGCTGGTCAAAGATAACATTACAGCAAATCTCCCTGCTACATTTGACCCGTTCCAGTTTGCATATCGCCCAAACCGGTCAACAGATGATGCCATATCAACAGTACTTCACCTGAGCCTGACACATCTGGAGCAAAAGAATTTATATGTGCGGATGCTCTTCATTGACTTCAGCTCTGCATTCAGTACAATCATTCCCCAGCATCTGGTAAAAAACTTAAAAAGATAGGCATCTACACATCACTATGCAACTGTATATTGGACTTTCTCTCCAATAGACTCCAGACAGTAAGAGTGGGAAAGAATACCTCTCAAACCATCATTGTGAACACTGGTGTTCCTCAGGGCTGTGCTTTGAGCCCGTTACTGTTTACACTGATGACTCATGACTCATTTGCATGGTTATGCAAAGTATGGTTCTAACCATATCATTAAGTTTGCGGATGACACAACAGTGGTGGGCCTCATTAATAACAATAATGAAGTGGCCTACAGAGATGAAGTGAACCAACTGGTGGACTGGTGTGACAACAACAACATGTCACTGAATGTCAACAAAACAAAAGAAATCAGTTGACTTCAGGAGAAAACACACGGTTCATAACCCACTCAAAATCCATGGTAAGACTGTGGAATCTGTCAACAGCGCCAAGTTTCTGGGGGTTCATATTATGGACAACCTTAGTTGGACAAAACATATTACCTCTCTCATCAAGAGGGCACAGCAGCGCCTCCACTTCTTGCAAAGACTGTGGAGGGCAAATCTCCCCCCTCCTGTGCTCATCGCCTTTTATAGCGGCACCATTGAGAGCATCTTGTCTTGCAGCCTCTGCAGCCTCTTGCAGTCTCAGCAGAGCCACAAGGATAGTCAAGGACCGTACACACCCTGCAGATGGACTATTCAGGCATCTGCCTTCTGGGAAGCATTACAGCAGCATCCAGTGTAAGACTGCCAGACTCTGTAGGAGCTTCATCCCCCAGGCCATTAGACTTCTTAATAGTAACAGCTCACACAACACACACCGAACAATTTAAACTCATCACCTTTATCTTGCAGTAGTATACTAGCGATGGAACGATCGATCGGCTATGTATCGGTATCGGCCGATTTTTAATCAAAATATGTGATCGGCGATCGGCCGATATCTTTTGAAATTTAGCCGATCTCAAGATTTCTGTATTTCCAGCTAGCGTTTCATCAAGGAAGAGGAGCCCTCCTGTCAGGTCCCTGCAGTTCCTAGCTGAACCACTAGAGGGAAATACATACCCTTTTTTTCGAAAAACAGACTAAAACAGCAGGACTCCTGAGTGGCTAAAGAACCTACTTAAGGTGTTCAGCTGCATGTGCGGATATACAGAATGTCGTCAGTCTGGCAGTTTTTTACCTTGTGTGAAAAAAACATATCCAAGGCAATTTGTTAAATTTGTAAAGTCAACGTCCCTCGAGGAGGAACAAAGACATTTAATACTACTAATCTGATATGACACGAGTACACCTCGCGACTGAATACAGTGAGTATCAGCAAACAGCAGAGCTAGCATGGCTAACTAGCTTACTGGTTTTCGTAATAATAATAATAATAATAATAATAATTCAAGATCTACATTGAATGGTTGCAGCTTTCGTTTTAAAACAAGGGTCTATGTTTAATAGGTGCACTTTGACTTTGATAATTTATTTTTTTCGTTTGATAATCATTAATGCAAGTTTAATGATTAGAATTGCAGTATTGTCTGTATCTGTATAATTTACAGGTTAAAGGTTTAATGATTTTAGTACTGACCTTTTAATTTAATTTAATTAAAATTTGATTTTAAAATAATTATACACTTAATGGTTGCAGTTTTTTCGTTGTAAAATAACCATGGATCTGCATTTAATGGCTGAAATTTTGCCTGTATGTATTTCATTTACTGTATTTTTCGTTTTAAATTTATTAATAATCTAAATTTAATGACTGCAATATTGCCTGTATTTGTATGATTTAGGTCATTTACTGCTAATGTTCTTATAGATGTGATGTTCACATGAGTTTGTTATTAACGGCAATAAACAGTTTCGACTATATTTTGTCTTGCTTGTGCCAACAACTGCTCCTAGATTTGCGTGGCATATAGCCCCTCGGTCCATCTCTAATGTATACCACAATAATACCAATGTGCAATAGTTGATGTGCAATATATCCATATCTATATACAGCATAACACTCATTTATATACAGTACCTGAATGTTTATTTTTTGCTGTAACTTGGGTAGGTGAGTAACACAATTTCAATCCTCTGTATTTCCTTCAGGAAATGCACTTTTCTAATATCTGGGAAATTTTTCCCCATTAAGAATAAATGGGGACAAAAAGTGTACGCTCATTTCACGTACTTCTGCTTGACCGATTCGCACTGTTTCGGAGACACTATATCACGGCAGGCCCCGAGCACAAATTTACTGTTGTTTTGACCCACACTCATTTATTTGTTGTCTTATTTCCATCACGTTTTCATCATTGACTTCCATTCATTTTTTGCCATACCAAATTCTAGGCTTCCTTTTGCCCAACAGCCACCAAAATTGATATACTCCATAATGTAATGGAGCTCTAGTCCAGAGCCATACTGACAATACTGCACTCATCTTTTTGTTGTTTTTTCATCAACTCTTTCCTCCCATTCATTTTCACATACGCTTAAGTCAGAGAGTTTCTGTGTCCTGACAGCCACCAAAATGTATGTACTCTATCAGAGCAGAAAACTGAGCTCTAGTCCAAGGCAACACCAAAGCAACCACCTCAAATACAATAGCAACACCTTAGGAACCACCATGGATACCATAGCAACACCTTAGCAAACACCTCAGATACCATAGCAACACCTTAGCAACCACTTCAGAAACCATAGCAACACCTTATCACCCACCATGGATGCTAAAACAACACCTAGCAACCACTTAGCAATACCATAGCAACCACCACAGATACCACAGCATCACTTAAAAACCATCTGGGATACCTTAGCATGTGAGCCATGTTAGCTGCGCAACATCCTGCGTTTCCTTCAGGAAATGAACTTTTTAAATTTTTTCTTCTGCCAGATTTTTGTCCCGCTTATTGTCCTGCTTTTTCAAGATATTTACACCATTCCAATTCCAGATTGTTTGGTCCAATTGTGCAATCTGGTCTTGCATACATAATTTTTGGTTAGAATTTTTCCCTAAAAATGTCCTTAATCTGGGAATTTTTTCCCATTAAGTATGAATTGGGAGCAAAAATGCATGCACATCTACTGTACTTCTGTATGACATATTTACACCATTCAGGGCAGGCCCTGGAGCAAAATTTTCTGTTGTTTTGACCCGCACTTGTTTATTTGTTGTTTTATTTCCATGCCTTTATTGTTTCATTGACTTCCATTCATTTTCGCCCATACCAAATCTCAGGCTTCCATTTGCCCAACAGCCACCAAAATTGATGTACTCCATCAGGGTAGGTAACTGAGCTCTAGTACAGAGCCATACTGACCCGCACTCCTCTATTTGCCATTTTTTTCTATCCCTCGTTCCTCCCATTCCTTTTCAACTACACATATCCTTTTGAAACATGTGCAACCAGTCAGAAAACACTTGGTCCACTATAGCAACATCTTAGCAAACACTTGGTCACCATAGCAACACATACCAACCACCAGGGATACCATAGCAACCACCTAGCCACAACCTAGCAACACCTTAGCAATCACCACAGATACAACAATAACACTTTAGCAACCACCACAGATACCATAACAACAGCTTTGCAACCTTCTAGCAACACCTTAGCAAACATGCTTTTCCAAAGCAACACCTTGGCAACCAAGAGCTACATCATAGCCACACCTTAGCAACCACCTACCAACACCATAGCAACCACCACAAATACCACAGTAACTACTTTGCAACCACCACAGATACATTAGCAACAACTTAGCATTCACCTAGCAACTTCTTTGCAACCATCATGAATACCATAGCAGCACCTTAGGAACCTAGTAACACCTTAGCAACCACCACAAATACCAAAGCATCACCTTCTTAACCAGGGGTGCCTATAATTATGGAGTATGTTAAGTCAGTAAAAGCCCTCAAGCTTATTTGTTTTGAGTCTGTGTTAATAAAGTCTTGTGTTTGAACCCACACTGCCTCCCTTCTCCTCGTGTCAGCTTTGGACCATAACAGCTCTATTTATGCCTGTTTATTTACAACTCAGTATTATTAAAGGCTACATTTCCTTTAGTTAAGGCTTCAACTCAGCAGGAGCTCTTTGGCAGAATAAGGCACTCAAATGAGAGAATGAGGGAAAAAGAGAAAAAAACAGGTGTAGGCTCTATTGGTGTGGGGCTCAGAAAGAAAGTGCTTGTTTTAAATGGGTTACACAATATTTCTTTTCCACTCTTTCCAACTCCTCAGTAAGGAAAGTAGCTATTGGCTGTCCTAAAAGTTGCTAGAAGTTGCTATATGACCTCATCACATAATTTGCATAATTGGTCATTTGCATGTAGTTGTAATCGAGGCTGTAAAAAAAGAGGGGTCTGAATGTTTTTTCTTTTTGGAATGCATATAATTTGATTTTGGGTGTGGTCTTTAATTTCATTCAGGATTCTAAGTTTGATAGATAGGCAATCTGGTTTTAGCACATGGTTATTTTACAGCACGTAAACTTCTTTTACAGCATTATAACTCAAATTCACTTTTTTGTTGGTAGTACAGGAAAATTGACAAAGAGTATTTCATAAGAAACTTTGAAAGCTTTCTCAGGGGCCAAGTTATTTTGTATACTTCCATAGTCAATAGACATTACCTAGCCCAAGTTTCTACATTACAGATACTAGATTTAGACCACCATTATTCTATTGCTTCAACCCTGTATCTGTATAAAGAAAGGCTTGAGCTTCAAACTGAGTTTGATTTGTGAGATGTATATTATTACAAGCTGGACACAAGTCTTATGTTAAGTTTAGTTATTTAAGTTGGACTTCAACCCAGTATATGAAAGACCTATACAAGATTCATCTTCAACTTTCAATGGCAGGAAGGAGAAATGTTGTGAAAATTAATGTTCTCCCTAAATTTTTTTCTGTTCCGTTGTAGTCAACAAATCATATTTTACTGAATAGACAAATGTTACTAGGTTAATTGGAAAAAGGAACTTCTTAAAATTAATCAAATATATTTACAGACATCCAAAGGGGCTGGAGGTATGGGGTTACACCAGAGGTTTATCAATTTGTGAAAAATTGTATAAAATTGTGGCACAATTTCAGAAAAATGTTCTTCACAATGTAAAATTGTGAAGATTTTGAATATCCCACCATCTACAGCACAGTACATCTTCAAAATATTTAGAGAATCAGTAGAAATCCCTGTGAGCAAAAGACAAGGCTGATGGTCAGTATTGTATGCTCATGATCTTCAGGCCCTCAGGCAATACTGCTTTATAAACAGACATGATTCTGTACTGGAAAGGATCAACAAGCTTGTTATCAGTGAACAGATAAAAAGCCTACATTTCTAATGGTATGGGGTTGCATTAGTGCCTATAGTGTGGGCAGCTTACACATCTGGAAATGTTCCGTCAATGCTGAACAGTATATAAAGGTTTTAGAACATATGCTGCCACCCAAACTACATTTCTTTCAGAGAAGGCACCACACATTTCTGCAAGATAATGCTAAACCACATACTGCATCCATCACAACAGAATGACTTCACAGAAGAAGAGTCTGAGTTCTGAACGTGCACCAACAGGAAACATTTGGTGCATCATGAAACAAAAAAGCAGGCAAAAAAGACCCAGGATTCCACATTTTCAAGAGACGTTTCTTCCATCAACTTCTAAATGAGTTAGGATTTTTCATTAAATGGTAAACTTTCTCACTTTCAACATCTGAAGTGTTCTACTGTGAATAAAATATGACTCTGTGAGATTTGAAAATCATTAAATTCTGTTTTTATTCACATGTTTGCATTTTATAACACATCCCAACTTTTTTTAATTGTAATTATAGATTTACCATCATGAAGATACTTCGTTAGCACTTATATACTGTTCTTAAGCACATGTGGAATAAAAAAATTCATTAAAGTTTTCTCTGTTTCTCTTCCATTTTTAGTGCTGATCCTCATCCAAACTGGACATTCTGAAGGTGATGTAAACAGAATAAACTCTTTATGTTGTGTTTGTGCATTTGATTTGCAGTGCAGCAGATGTGCTCATAGATTACTGAAGAGAATTTGAATTTTGTACAGTGCAGTGAAAATTTAATTGAGAATTACACCTTGGTAAAGGATAAAACATTATTTGATAATACAAGAGAAAATAAAACAAAAAGAGAACAAGTTAGTAAAACACCTGTTCAGTGTCCCTCTGCAGATGAAACACTCTCAGACCTGTTTTGAAGAGTGGTGAAAACTCTTGCTCCTTAAGCATTTGAAGCATGTTAATAATCATTAAATATAGAAATATTAGCATATGTGTCTACATCTCAGGTTCTGTATTGTTCACCTCACTCCCAATAAATCTGTTTCTCCTGAGACTGAGTCAGACTTTATCAGCCCCTTCTAGGGGGGGTTACAAAATAATTGTGTACAAACATAAGTTCTGTGTAAAAGATATAACATTCAGGGTTTGAGCAATTTATCACCCTGCTTGTCAGGGCAAAGCCAGACACTTGAGCCATGGGTTGAGCCCCATGTAGGAATTGTAGGAATTGATCTTGCTCTCACATGTCCAAAGAATGTTCTTCCAGAGCTGTGCTGGCTTTTTTAGATTCTAGATAGTATTTTTTTTTTAGCAAAGTCCAATTTACAGTATGAGTGGTTTGCACCTTGCAGTGAAACCTCTGTATTTACTTTCAAGAAAGTCTTCTCTTTTTGGTAGATTTGAATATTGATACACCTGCCTAGAGTGTTGTTCACTTGGTTGGTGGGTCTGGAGGGGTTTCTCTTCAGCATGGAAATTATTCTGCGATGATCCACCACTGTTGTCTTCCTCCGTGGGTGTCCAGGTCTTTTTGCATTGATTAATTCATCAGTGCTTTTCTTTTTTATGAGGATACACCAAACTAGATTTTGCCACTCCTAATACTGTAGCAGTTTATCAGATGGATTTTTTTTCTGCTTTCGCAGCTTAAGGATGGATTGTTTCACCTGTATGCAGCTCCTTTGACCACATATTTTCTTCACAGCAAAGTCTTTCAAATGCACGCAGCACACCTCAAATCAACTCCAGGCCTTTTATCTGTTTAATTGTGAATGACATAATCCTTTACATTTGAGGCATTTAGCAGACATTCTTATCCAGAGCGACTTACAATTGGGGTTAGGTGCCTTGCTCAAGGACAACTCAGTCATGACCTGCCTGGGGATTGGGGACTGCCTCTGTTCTTTGTTGTGTTTTAGCAAAAATTCTTTAGCAAAATGTCCTCTTTCCACAGAGAAAACATTTGTCCTTTCCCACTAGTCTTTTTCCTCTGCCTTTCTTCTGACCATGATCTCTTCCTTGACCCCTAGTGAATCCACGTTGTTGGTTGTGAGGCCTCTGTTGGGCTTGAGATTGGATGTGTTGATATGTGCAGATTTTCTCTGCTGCTTGCTTCTCTGTCTCTCGCTGTATTTTTTCCATGTGTGCTACATTTTTTCCATATTTGTGAGTGTTTCGCCTTCCCATCCTACACACAGTTTCTTTACTTCTTGTACATTATTCGGCTTCATTCCATTCAAGAAACTGTTCCTGAGGTGCGCTTCCCATGGCATGATTCGTCTGACAATTTCCTGCCAGGCTTTGTAGTCTGTCTAGTCCAGAGTTATCGCTGTGAACAGTGGTGGGCCTTGCAAGGTATTGTGACACACTCACCTTCTTCCTGCTTGCACATGGATATTTTTGCCAGGTCCAGTTGAAGAGTGAAGCTTTGTTTGAATTGGGTAATGACTGTAATGACTGCTGCATATGTGCTGTTTACAACATGGTAATAAACATAACTTTTTAGTCTTATGTTGCCTGAGGGCCAGTCTTGGGAAATTCTTAACCAGTCTGTTCCCAGTTTGGCTATTAACAGGTGTCTGAGGTCTGAGGAAATTCTTGGCAGAATATCTGCAGTTCTTGACTGAATCTTCTTCCTCCCATGGTTCTGGTGGAGGGCAAGTGGGTTATTGTGGCTTGGATGTCTTCCATTGTCCATGGGTGGTGTACCAGCAATGGTCCATCCATTCCTGAGACCTCTACCATTAGTGCTTGTAGGACGTACACAATGTCCTCAAATACGTTGTCATCTAGGGTTTGGTCATGCAGTTCTTTTGCCTGCTGTCTGGTCAGAACTCTGGTATCTTCATATTTAGGGGATCTTTCTCCTTTAGCTCTATCCACTGCTGCTACTGGATGCAGTCTTTGTGTTGGTGCACATTTGGTGCTAGCTCCTTCTTGCCTTGTAGGTCTGCAGACTGGTGGAGCGGAGTCCAAATCAGAGTTTACCTGTAATTTCACACACTGAGAAGAGATTTAAATTTTCCCATTATCATCGTTTCTGGCTTCTGCCACTCTGTTAGACTTCATTTGTATGTCCTCTCTAACACTTGCTTCTTCCCATCATTCTCCAAACAATTTCCAATCTGCCTTAAACTTTTTATTTGCCTTCTCGCTTTCATCTAGCTTCTTTAAAGTCCTATGCTGTTGAACACTTAGACTCCCATTTTCAGGAAACCCCAGGTTATCTAACCATATATCCATTTGTGAACATACTTCAATACCATACTTCTTCATATCACAACAAATGGCTGATGCCTATCTGCTGTGATCTGCTTTACTTTGTGTCTTTCACATTCTTTTCAAGCTTACAATTATCCTCTTTTAAAATATAGACTTTTACACACTTGGTTTATAGTAAAAAAAATTCCTTGAGTTAATATTTCCTCACTTATTTAAAGCTGGAAATGTCCCTTGAATTTTCTAACTCTGTTTTTGTAAACTAGTTTTCCTTTTTAAAATGAAAATGGAAAACCCCTTTTTATCCTTTTGTTTGTCTCACTGTTACTCTGTGGTCCCCGTAATTAATTGATTTTGTTTGATGTTTACTATGTCCAGTCTTGCATTCAACACTTCAATTTCTGGAGCGCTCCTTATGGACACCTACACCTGCTCTTCTAATAAATCACCTCACTGTGATTTAAAACAAACCTGGTTAGAGTGTTTTGTCTGCAAACTTACTCCAATATTTTACAAGACCTACTGTGGTCCAACTCATGGTGGCATCCAACTCACTATCCTTTAAATAAGCAACCATAAAATCCAAAAATTAGAGCCCTGTATTGTCCTAAAAATCTAGTGTCAGTCGACCTCTAGGGTGTTGTTTTGTTCACTTGTCATGTCATGTCACACGCTGTCATCGCTTTGCGATGGTAGGCTGCACAGATGAGTCACTTTTCTCCAATGCTCCAATGCCATCTGTCTCTGGTTGTTTGTAGCAGGCTAGCACCTGATAATCCAGTCCATGTCTTGATGTTATCCATCCAGGTTATTCTTGGTCTTCCATGTCTTCGGACTCCCTCAAGTCCAGTCATAACACTTCCTTCAATGCTCTCATGTGCATGCCTCATCACATGACCGAAGTAATGTAACTTGCGGGATTTAACGTGCATCAGT